>PVKV010039055.1:0-13373 GCA_004027835.1 Alouatta palliata | reverse complement strand
AAAAAAAAATCTTTTATTGTTGTAAAATATATTTAACATAAAATTTATGTAACATAAATTTTATATGTAACAATTGTGACTAATATTTCTGAGTCACAGTTGTTTTTTGAATAAGGATCTAAAAAAGTCCCATACATTGAAATTGCCTGATATCTCTTTTAAGATTCTATATAAGCTCTTTCTCCATTTATGTTTTTTCCCTTACAGTTTAAGGCATATGGTTGCTCATACAGAATTTCCTCCATTTAGATTTGACTGATTACATCCCTACAGTCTTCTATGCTTCTTGTAAACTGGTAGTTGAATCTAGAGGCTGGGTTTGGTGGTGCATGCGTGTAGTCCCAGCTACTTGGGATGCTGAGGTAGGTGGATTGCTTGAGCCCTGTAGTTCAAATGTAGCCTGGGCAACACAACAAGACCCTATCTCTTAATAAAATAAAATATTATGGTCCTGATGAAGTGAAAAGTCCAGTTCATTTATCAAACATTAACAAGAACCTCCTCTGTAAGTCTCTAGGCATGGAGCATTTGGGATACAGATATAAAAACACAGTTATCCCTAACCTCAAGGACTTTGCAGTCAAATGATTATAACATAATGAATGCACTAAGATGGAACACACAGGATTGTACTTCAATCAGACTGTGGATGATGAGGGTGGCCAGGAAGTCACCACAGAGGAAGTGACAGCTGAGCTGAGTTTTCAGATGAACTAGCTTAGCAAGGAATGGGAATTTCCAAGGACAGGAGCAGCAAGTTGAAGGTGGGGGCTCTTTATTAGCACACTGAATTTGAGGAACTGCAAGGTGTCTAAATGTGACTCAAGCAGAGGTGTGGGAGGATGGCATGGGACGTTCCAGAAATAAGACTGGAAATGAATGCAAGGGCTAGATCTCAGGGGTCTTTATAAGTCGTGGAAAGTCTTTTCCTGCCTGAAAGCAATGTTGCGGTGGGGGCGTGAGGGGGTGGGAATCAAAGGATTTAAAACAGGAGAATGACATGACTACCATTTTAGAGAGATCAAAATTGTGGATTGCATGAAGGCTGGGCTAGAAAAGGGAGATCAATTAGGAGGCTTCTGCAGTAATGCAGGCAAGAGATAATGAGAAAATTGGCAGTAAAGAGGAAGAGAACAGAGCCCTCTGGGAGTTAGTACAGCAGAGATGAGCAGGCTTAGTCACTGACTGGATGTGGGAAATAAGGAGAGGGACAAAGCAAGACAGGTTGGATGGCTGGATAGATGATGGTACCAAGACACAGTCTATGAGAGGAGGGGCTTTTCATATCCCAAGGTGGGAGAGATCTAGTAGGTAGCTGGTTACGTGGCTCTACCACTTAGTAGAGGGATCTGGGCTGCAGATAAACATTTGGGAGTCATTCAGGGAACACGCAATGGCAGGTGCCATCAGAGAGATGAGCTGTAACAGGATAGGTAAAAAATCTGGAGGGAAGATAGTGAGGGATGACACCGTTGGAATACCATTATTTAAAGGAAGGGGTGCTAAGAAAAGCTTGTAACAGAGACTAAGGCATCACCAAAAAGATAAAAAACCAGGAGACAGTGGTCTCTCAGGGAGAGACTATAAGGAGCATTTCAAGAAGGAGGGAGCGGCTGTGCAGCAGTGCTATGGGGACACCACATTAAGATAAGAACCAAAGTGTGGCCTGTGACCAGGGGGCAGGAGTGAGATTTAAGCTGGTTCCCTAAATCCTATATAAGGATGCAGTTTGCTTTCCCCAGAGAGACTCTGTCCTACAAGTACAGCTCTATTTTGTCTGAGCAAACAATCAGTTCTGCTCTTCATTTCAGATACTGAGTGTTGTGGCCTCTTCAAAATCCAACCCCTAGAAGCTTTACTGTGAAGGGAGAACGGTTTTTTTTTTTTTCTTTTTTTTTTTTTTGAAACAGTCTCATTCTGTTGCCCAGGCTGGAGGACTGCAATGGCACAAATCACAGCTCACTGCAGCTCACTCACAGCTCAATCTCCTGGGCTCAAGTGATTCTCTCACCTCAGCCTCCAGAGTAGCTGGGACTATAGGCGCACACCACAATATCTGGCTAATTTTCATATTATTTGTAGAGATGAGGTTTCACCATGTTGTCTAGGCTGGTCTGGAATTCCTGATCTCAAGCAGTTTGCCTGCCTTGGCCTCCCAAAGTACTGGGATTACAGGTGTGAGCCACTGCACCCGAGCAGCAGAAAGTTTCTAGATTTTTTTAAGGATGGAAGAGACTTGAGAATATTCATATTCTGATCAGAAACAGCAAGTAGCAAGGTAGAGGCTGAGGATATGGGCACAGAAAGGAAAACAAGGTTCCTGAGAAAGCAGGGGATAGAATCTAGAGAACAGGTGGAGAGAATATCTCTTGCCACCGAGGTGGAAGGATAAGGATGGGTCTAGACACAGGAGAGTCTGATTGTGTGGTTTGTATGTAGGTGTGTGTTTGCAGACATGTGAACTTGTTTATCCTGATATTTTCTATTTTCTGTGTGCAACAGGAGGCAAGTCATCGGCAGAGGGATGGTGGAGCGGGTGGAGTAGGAGGCTTGAGGGCAACAGTGCAAAAGAGATATAGCTGGTGTGGGGACTGGGAGCGGGAACTGACTGCAGACACGTAGAGGGTAAAGCCCAGGCACGGCTGGAGACCAGTCACACCTACAGGAAGTAGCAGTTAGCCCAGTGGGAGATTTACAGGGCTCAGCATCCTGCCTGCACCATGAAAGAAGACAACTGAAAGACAGCCAGTGAAGATAATGACTATCTTCTTTTTATTTTTTTGTTCTGTTTTGTTTTTGAAACAGGGTTTCACTCTGTCACCCAGGCTGGAGTACAGCAGTGTCACAAACATGGCTCACTGCAGCCTCGATGTCCTGGGCTCAAACCATCCTCCTGCTTTAGCCTCCTGAGGAGCTGGGACCACAGGCATGTGCCCCTATACCCGGCTATTTTTTTTCTTTTTTAGAGATGGGGTCTCACCATGTTACCCAGGCTAGACTTGAACTCCTACGCTTAGGCAATCCTCCCACCTCGGCCTCCCAAAGTGTGGGCCAGGACTGACTTCTGGTTTCATGTTAATATTTGACCAAAATGCACTTTCTAGTAGAAACATAATTGAAACTTCAGTCATCTAATATCATTCTTCCTATTTATTTTAGTAATTGGAGATACTATTCTAAATTTATATTTACATCAATTTAGGATCCGTGGTTTTGTGTTCTGGTCCAAGGTAGGATTCCTCAAGTACCCTCTTGCCTGCACCTGTGCCTCCCGTATCCCTCCACTAACCTTACAGTGTTATTAAAATTTATCAAGTCTCCATGCGTGATGGCTCACGCCTATAATCCCAGCACTTTGGGAGGCTGAGGCAGGTGGATCACGAGGTCAGGAGTTTGAAACCAGCCTGGCCAACACGGTGAAACCCCGACTCTACTAAAAATACAAAAATTAGCCGGGCATGGTGGCAGTGCCTGTAGTCTCAGCTACTCGGGAGGGTGAGACAGGAGAATTGCTTGAACCTGGGAGGTGGAGATTGCAGCAAGCCAAGATTGTGCCACTGCACTCCAGCCTGGGCAACAGAGCAAGACTCTGTCACGGGGAGAAAAAAAATCAAGTCATCATTAACAAAAATATTAAACATTATTTACATACAATTTTTTGTAAAGATGAAATTATCTTTGATCATTTTCTATTATTTCTCACAGCAGTTTATGAGGGAAGTCAGCAGTGTTTTTTTCATTTAGACAATAAGGAAGCTAAAGAAAAGAGAAATTAGAGACTTAGTCAAGGTGTTCCTACGTGGTAATTAAAGAAAGGATCTGGTTTTTGCAATTGCGAATTGTGCTGCTATAAACTTGCATGTGCAAGTATCTTTTTCACATAATGACTTCCATGCCCATCAATCAACAGGTGGATAAAGCAACTGTGGTATATATATATATATATATATATATATATATACGATGGAACACTACTCAGCCATAAAAAGGAATGAATTAATGGCATTCTCAGTGACCTGGATGAAACTGGAGACGACTATTCTAAAACAACTCAAGAATGAAAAACCAATCATCTAATGTTCTCACAAGTGGGAGCTAAGCTATGAAAATGCAAAGGCAAAAGAATGACACAGTGGACTTTGGGGATTTAGTGGGAAAGAGTGGGAAGGGAGTGGGAAGGGGGTAAGGGCTAAAAAACTACAAATTGTGTGCAGTGATGGGTGCACCAAAATCTCACAAATCACCACTAGAGAACTTAATCATGTCTTCAGTGAGGTTGTGTCTTTTATTCTAAAAAAAAAAAAGAAAAAGAAAAAAGAGCTGGTCGCGGTGGCTCATGCTTGTAATCCTAGCACTTTGGGAGGTCGAGGCGGGTGGATCACAAGGTCAAGAGATCGAGACCATCCTGACCAACATAGTGAAACCCTGTCTCCACTAAAAACACAAAAGTTAGCTGGGCGTGCTGGTGCATGCCTGTAGTCCCAGCTACTCGGAAGGCTGAGGCAGGAGAATTGCTTGAACCCAGGAGGCGGAGGTTGCAGCCGAAATCGCACCACCGCACTCTAGCCTGGTGCCTGGCGACAGAGTAAGACTCTGTCTCAAAAAAAAAAAAAGAACTTAATCATGAACTAAACACCACCTTTTCCCCAATAACCTATGGAAATAAAAAATAAAATAAATAAATAAAAAGAAAATGGAGATTGGCCATCCCTAAAAAAATAAAAATAAAAAATGAAGGATCTTAAAATCACCTGGCTCTCAAGGCAAGTTCTCTCTGGCAATATCTCATTCTTTTAATGACTTCAGGAAACAAGCAGAGGCCTATTTGATAAGGTGGTTCAGGGAGGCCATGTGTTAGTGCTTAAGTACATTTCCTTCCTCAATCTACCTCTCCACCTTCTGGTTAACTTCTCTCCCTTTAATGAATCAGTCCGGGGATGGTGAGGAAAAGCTGCACTTTATCTGAGCCTTAGAGGCAGGCCCCAGTTCTATTCAGCTAGTCTGACACTGCTTGGATAATGCATCAGTGTCATTCCCCAACAGCTTCTGATGTTATTCTATGTGTGAAATGAATCAATGTAAATAGCTCTTCAGGAACCAGAGGATGTTCACAGATCCCTAAACTCAATAATAATTTTCTTCTCGCGGGTGGATCACGAGGTCAACAGATCGAGACCATCCTGGCCAACATGGTGAAACCCCATCTCTACTAAAAAAATACAAAAATTACCTGGGAGTGGTGGCGTGCGCCTGTAGTCCCAGCTACTTGGGAGGCTGAGGTAGGAGAACTGCTTGAACCTGGGAGGCGGAGGTTGCGGTGAGCCGAGATTGTGCCACTGCACTCCAGCCTGGCGCCTGGCGACAGAGCAAGACTCTATCTCAAAAATAATAATAATAATAATAATTTTCTTCTCTCTAAAGGACCTGATGTAGAAGGGGAGTCTGATTAAAATAGAAGCTGTTCTCCCTGAAAATGGTCAGTAGGTGTTATTAGTCCAAATTGGGAGTAGGTAGGGTGTTTGCTGAGCAAGGCACCATGCATTTGAAGGGTGTAAGACATTTTTTCTTTTTTTGAGACAGAATCTTGCTTTGTCACTAGGCTGGTGTGTAGTGGCACAATCTTGGCTCACTGCAACTTCCACCTCCCAGATTCAAGCAATTCGCCTACCTCAGCCTCCAGAGTAGCTGGGACTACAGGCATGTGCCGCCACACCCAACTAATTTTTTGTATTTTAGTAGAGATGGGGTTTCACCATGTTGGCTAGGCTGGTCTCGATCTCCTGACCTCATGATCTGCCTGCCTTGGCCTTGGCCTCCCAAAGTGCTGGGATTACTGGCATGAGACACCGCACTTGGCCATCTTTTTTTTTTTTGAGACTGAGTCTTGCTCTGTCACCCAGGCTAGAGTACACTGGTGTGATCTTGGCTTACTGGGTTCAGGCAATTCTCCTGACTCAGCCTCCCAAGTAGCTGGGACCACAGGCA
Source organism: Alouatta palliata (assembly GCA_004027835.1). Lineage (NCBI taxonomy): Eukaryota > Metazoa > Chordata > Mammalia > Primates > Atelidae > Alouatta > Alouatta palliata. The sequence goes on along the minus strand of PVKV010039055.1, from coordinate 7,388 downwards.
TGTGCTACCATGCCTGGCTATTTTTTGTATTTTTGTTACAGACAGGGTTTCGCTATGTTGCCCAGGCTGGTCTCAAACTCCTGACCTCAAGTGATCTGCCCACCTGGGCCTCCCAAAGTGCTGGGATTACAGGCATGAGCCACTGTGCCTGGTCCCTTTTCTTGGATAAGACCATGTGAGGGTGCACACCAGGAAGGATGTAAAGTGATTTAGTCTTTGATCTACCTCCTCTTTACACATGCACATAGCTATAGTTCAGAACCTGAACTTTGAAAGGAGAGCAACTTAATTTTAAATATATGATGATATTTAAGACAGTATCTTTAGTTACTTATAAGCTGAAATATTTAAAATTCCATAAAAAAAGGAAGTTCTTAAAATAACCACAGGTAACCCACATAGTGTTCTGACATGAAGGATTTCTAACACCAGTTCCACAATTGTATGGGAGACTAAAGCCAGGATATATACTATCACAGTGGTCTTTAAGAAAAAAAAAGCCAGGAAATTTATCTTCATTTTGTTGGTCTTGCTCTGCTATCCAGGCTGCAGTGCAGTGACATGATCATGGCTTATTGTGGTCTCAATCTCTCAGGCTCAAACAATCCTCCCACCTCAGCCTTGCAGGTGCACACTATCATGCCTGGCTAATTTTTTTTTTCTTTTGTAGAGGTAGGGTCTCATGATGTTGCCCAGCTGGTCTTGAACTCCTGGGTTCAAGCAATCTTCCTGCCTCTACTTCCCAAAGTGCTGAGATTATAGGTAACGAGCCACCATGCCTAGCCCGTCTTCACTTTTTATGTAATTACCTCACTAAAGATAACCTCATGGTAATTTGTGGCTTGAACTGGAATTAACTGTCCTGGGTAGGAATTTTCCTATTTGAGTCTGGCTGGATTTGAGGATATAATGGGGTTAAGTCAAAAGCAGACAAGAGAAAGCAAGAAAAATAAATATTCTTTCACGTGTATTTATTAATTTTGACAATTATTTCCCACAAACTGAGAAAATGCAAGACCACTTCAGGGACAAAGACAATGACTGATGAACTCTCTTGAGGCAGTGTTCCAGAACTCAGGAGATCACAAACATAATGCCTGAAACTGATGCCTTGTGCTTGCCACAAAATTTACAGAGGAAAAAACAGGGAAGTCATAACCTACACTAGTCCAGTGGAGTTTTCTACTTGTTTTTATGATGCTATTACTCTCTGCAGGTTAGCTAATAAGTCCCTTCTTTGTCTTCATTCCTCTTGCTTTTCTCTTGAGTTAAGTTTTGGGAAGAGAATCCCTGTCCTAGACATAGAGTGACTCTGTATTTCTCAAATGACTGCTATATTCAACATTTTTCTGAGTACCTCTGAAAATGCCACCAATGGGGAGTGCAGAAAACCTAACAATGTTGTGGTTTGAGGCTTCAAGCTTCAAATACTCTTGTCATATTTTCATTACTCGGCTGCTCCACTGGTGCTGCCCTGGCCTCAGTTATACCTTTGACAGCTGTTGCTGCTTGCAGAGAGAGAAGGAGATCATGATTTATTTAAAGGAAGCTTAATCATATTGTCTTGCTGGAACTAATTATATTATATACATACCATACAACAGACAGATTAGTACTTAATAAAAATGAGAGAATTGGAAGATGCGAAAAAGAAGCTTTCACTGGGTGATATTTTAAGGGCTGCAAGCTTTTAAGTCTGGGGTGGATCCAGAGGAAAGAGGCTGAGGCTGACTGAGCAGGAGTACTACTTCTACCTCTTTGTACACAGATCTGAAAGTATTTGTTGACTGACTCACTATATAAAGCATTTTGAATCTCTTGGGAAAAAAACGGATCTACGGATATATACAAAATACTATTACTTCATTATAATGTCATAAATGATCCCACTGGTTTACGTTAGACCCACCATGTCCTATATCCTGCTTTCGTCTGTCTTTGATATTTTAGGGAGATTTCAATTATCTCATCTTGTCCTTAGTCAACGAAACAATTCTACGGAGGAAGAGAAATGCCGTTCCTGCTTTGGGAACATCCTGTCAAGTGTGGGATGTTTCCTGCTCACCACTATCTTCTATGATGCCATTAGCACCCACACAGTCATCCAGCCTTTTAGAAAACTATTAAATTGTTGGCCTAGATGGATTTCCCCAGCTAGCTGAGAGTCATAGCTGTCTAAAAGCCAGAAGATTTGCCTCCTGACTCAGTGTGACTTTTCTCCGAACATTTACATGCATTTGGTTTTTTAGTCTCTCTGTAAGATATCTGTGTTTCCTTCTTATCCTGTGAGGCAAGTAAGGATAGGTATTCTGAAGACGGAAAACTAATTTCAGCAAGATTAAACTAACTTATTTTGATACACTTAAATTTCCACTCTCAAAAGGTTTACTAAAAATTCCCTCTAGGGTTCTAGGTCCAGTCCATATATAGGGAATAATTTGCTTACTCTGGGAAAGTACATGAATACTGTTAGGATCAAAGGGCTCCATATAATGAGTAGAAGAGAAAGATGAGCGGGGAGCTCAGAAGCTTGAAACTTTGTGTAGCCTTGCCATGGCTGCACTAATTCACGCATCTTTTGTCTTGCTACAAAGCCACACACAATTGTACACTATGGTTATTGATTTTGTTTTCTGGTAAAGTACTGTCTGTTCAAAATATATAAAATACCTGGCTATATAAAAAGGCACCTTATAATGGATGACTGGATGCAGAAAAAATAATAAGAGAAATGAAGGGAGGGAAGAAGGGAGGGAGGAACATCTTAGACATCTCCAGTTCATGTTTCAAGCCATTTGTGCAGCTCTGCAGTGGAAGGACTTATACATAAATGAAACTGGATAGATACATAATAGAGACCTTTCCAACTCGTATTATTTAATAGTTTAATAATCGTAATTAAGAGCATAAGCTTTGGCATTGCTGCCTCGGTTAAATTCTAATTCTATATACCAACTGTGTGGCCTTGGGGAAGTTCCATTTTCTCTCTGAGCCTGTTTCATCATTGGTAAAGTAGAATCATGATTGGGTTATTATGAGGGTTACTTTAGATAACGTATGTAGACACAAACCACATGGGAAAATAATCAGTGTTAGCTATTACTACACAATAGAGACTGGATTAGGGGATTTAGAGTTCCCAATCCTTACTATATTTTCCCCACCTCCTAAACAAACAAAGGGCAAAAAAGAAAAGAAAAGGAAAGAGTAAAACAAAAGGCAGAGAAAAAAAGAGTTTCTTATGGCATTATCACAGATTTGGGTGGTTTTTGTAATAATCTGTCAACACTTGGTAAGAGTAAAACATAAACTTTCAGGTTAAGGCAAACTGAACACACGTATCTAATCTTAATCCCACTTGAAATTCCATTAAAACTATAATACAGACCTTCTAAAATGACAAATTCACAATGACTTTGGAGACAGCAGCAACAAAATTTTGGAAGCTGGAAAGCAGATGGACAAGTGGTAACTGACTTTACGGATCCAACAAGTCAGATCTCAAGAGAGGTAAGCTAAGAACCAAACCAATTTTCAAGACTCCAGAACTGGAAGTAAAGGAGTACGGCTTAATAGAAATGTGTGGCTGAACTGAGGAGAAGTGGGGAAAACTGCTGAAGAGCATTAGATTCCTAGACTCACATACCCTTGCCCCCTCAACTACATATTGCTTTTGCTGGGGTGGGACATAGAAGTTTGAAGATTCATTATTTGAGTTTAGAGAGAGAGAACCAAGAAACAGAGGGGAAAGAATCATCAACAAAATAACCAACGAACATTTCCTCAAGTAAGAAGATACCAGTTTCTAGAATGAAATAGTCTACTGCATGTTCAACTCAATAAATGAAAACAGACCATGTAACGTCACAGCACTATAAAATTTTAAAAACACTGGAGACAAAAAGAAGACTCCAAAAGCTTCCATAGAGAATAAAGCAGATCATATACAAAAGATAAGGCACCAGAATGTCTTCAGACTTCAAGAGTAACACTGGGAGCATAAAACACTGCCTTCAAAATTCTGAAAGAATATTATTTCTAACCTGAGATCTATTTTCAGCTATATCATCATGTGTAAGAATAATATAAAGACATTTTCAGACATGGAAGCTCACAAAAATTTTACCTCCCATGTACCATTCTTTGAGAAGCTCCTAGAGAATTTTTCACTAAAGAGGCTAATCCAAGAAAGAGGAAGACAGGAAATAGGAGCTCCAATACAGGAGAGAGGTAATGAGAATACCCTAGAAGATGGTAAAGGGAGATCTCAGGATGACAGCTGTGTATCAGAGAGAGAGGGCAATGAGTCCACATTGAAAAGTGACTCAAGAGATAGCCACATTGCGTACTGTCATCACCAAGATCCCCAATGCCATCACTTTACTATTTTTTGAGACAGGGTCTCATTCTGTTTCTTAGGCTGGAATGCAAGTGGCACTATCAGGGCACACTTCAACCTTGACCTCCTGGACTCAAGTGATCCTTCTGCCTCCCGCCCCTCAAGTAGCTGGGACTACAGGTGTGTACCACCACATTTGTATTTTTAGTAGAGATGGGGGTCTCACCATGTTGTCCAGGCTGGTCTTGAACTCCTTGACTCAAGCAATCCGCCCACCTCGGCCTCCCAAAATGTTGGTATTAGAGGTGTGAGCCACTGTGCATGGCCACCATTTTAACCGGAGCATAGAATGCCTGAGTGAGCCTGTACTTGGCTTCTTTTAACCATAGTCCAGAGTTTCCATACTCTCCAACATCCCATAGAACCTTAATCAGTGAAGACTTGCATTCTACCGAAAAGAAAATTTTTGCTTTGACCTACTCCTGAAAGCTGGAGGCCTAAGTTTAGAGGCAGAAAAACAGCAGCTTTTTCTGTTTGACCACATTTTCTGTTGGATCATGTTGGGTTCCAGGTCCAAACTACAGCTCTGCCAGATGCCCTGACTTCAGTAAACCCTCTGTTTCCTAAGATTTGACCTTGAACTCTGATTTCCCCAGAAGGGGCTCCCAAAGAATAAAGTCAGATCATAAACCAAAGACCTTGCTCAGCTTATCTTCTCAAGGGAGCTTTCATCTGATAGTGACAATCTTGCCCCTTCCTCACATAGCTAGAGTTGAGCTTGCTCCTCAGTTTTTCAATCATAAACAATAAAAAGCAAGAAAATTATTTGTACAGCCAGGCGTGGTGGCTCATGCCTGTAATCCCAGCACTCTGGGAGACCAAGACAGGTGGCTCACGAGGTCAGGAGTTCGAGACCAGACTGACCAAAATGGGGAAACCCATCTTTACTAAAAATACAAAAATTAGCCAGGTGTGGTGGCACGCACCTGTAATCCCAGCTACCCAAGAGGCTGAGGCAGGAGAATCAACTGAACGTGGGAGGCGGAGGCTGCAGTGAGTAGAGATCGTGCCACTGCACTCCAGCCTGGGCAACACAGTAAGATTCCATCTCAAAAAAAAAAAAGAAAAAGAAAATAAATAAAATTACTCACACAGAAGTCAGGATTATATTACCTGACTAGGGTAAAGAGTTGGAGACAAAGAAGTCAGTAGGAGAAAGGAGATGATGTTAGAAGAGGTTAAACAGGACACATAAGCAGCTTCTTAACTCAACTGGTGGGTACAAAGTTGTTAGTTTTAGTACTACTCTTTAAACTACACAATTACTTTTAAACAATCTTTAAACATGATACATTTTATGTGCACACACAGAGGCTTTGTATTTTTTAGAAAACCACATAAAATTGCCAATATTCTACCATTTTTGATGTACAAAAACAGCAACCTCATATGTTTAAACCTAATCATTCAGGCTCAGTAATGTACTTTATGCCTTCGAGGCAAATTAAGAGCCTACATTTCCCTATGTGCAAAATGGAGTTAAAAAAAAAAAAAGATGATATCCAAGAAAAGTAAATATAGGGAAAAAAAGAATTAAAAAAATGGATTTCTGCATTAAATTTTATTTAATGAACTCTCATAATTGTGTAACTCTCATATTATGTATGTAACACCATAACACCTGTCCTCTAAAAAGTTAAAATGTTAGTCTCTAATAGAGGAAATTCTTTATGTTTCTCAGAGGGAAGATCTGGCAAATACTGTATTAACATAACTATAGTTTAATATAATATAACAATGAGGACTTATGAAAAGTTTTTAGAAATCCCCAAACCCTCACATCTTCCTTACTTCCGCTTTTCTTGGCAGAAATGGGAAACAGAAAGTGGAAATGGTGGGAAGCAATAATGGGGATTGATGTGAGGAATTAAAATATGAAATGAGACAAGTGTATTCACTATATTTGAATCAAGGCAGAAACATGGACGGACTGACTTGGCTCTTGGTAGAAGAGCTGTTTTAAGCTTCTTTTTTCAGGCATATAGATTAAAAAGTGACCTAAACCAAAAAGAAGAATCTTCCATTTTTTTCCCCTTTAACTAATTACTAGGCAATTATGATGTGTCAAAAGTACTTTATATATTAATGCTTTTATACACATCACCATTTAATCCTCATAGACACCCTTATGAATTTGGTACCATTATGACCACCCACTTCTACTTCCCTTTTACTTATGGGGAAACTGAGCCACAGCAAGGTTAAGGAACTAGTTCAAAGTTAGAGGCCAGTAAGTAGCAGAGCTAGGTTTCAAACATAGGCAATTCTAACCCCTAACCAAATTCTTAATCAGTCACTCTCTGTAGTATATAACTCTCAATTTTAACTCCTTTCTTTTTAAAACATTCCCTTATTAAACCTATCTCTTATTCTTTTTTTCTTTAAGACATGGTCTCACTCTATTGCCCAGGCTGGATTGCAGTGGTGTGATCACGGCTCACTGTAGACTCAATCTCCTGGGCTCAAGCCATCCTCCTGCCTCAGCCTCCCAAGTAGCTGGGATCACAGGGGTGCACCACCATGCTGGCTGATTTTTGTATTTTTTGTAGATACGAGAGTCTCACTGTGTTGCTCATAGGCTGGTGTTCAACTCCTGGGCTCAAGAAATCTGCCTGCTTCCGCCTCCCAAAGTGCTGGGATTATAGGCGTGAACCACGGTGCCCGGCACTGTCCTTTATTCTACAGCTAAGTGCAACTATGATTATTCCAGTAACATCTTTTGCATCCTTCTTAAGTGAACTGTGGGAAATCCTTAGGTACTTTTGTTGGAAACGTAACACTATATTTCTTAGCTGGGATGTACATGAGCAGTACTTGGCAATACATTGAAGGTACTTGAAGCCCTAAGACAAACAAGACATAACTTCCTGAAGTGACCATTACTTCAGGTTTGGTTTTTTGGGAGAAACTCCTTGTAAAAACAAAGGAGACAACACAGATATACTAAGATGTGTTTGAATGCAAGATCTGCACTAAATTTTAAGATAAG
>PVKV010039054.1:0-13371 GCA_004027835.1 Alouatta palliata | reverse complement strand
GAAGGGAGGACTCCTGTTACATAGAAAGTCCTGGATCAGTTTCACAGGCTGACACAATGAAAGAGACCAGACGTACAACTCCCTTCATGCTAAGTTAAAAACAGCAGCACAATTTATGAAAATAAAAGTACACAGAGAAGATACTGCAAGGGGTAATCAATTAGCAGGGTGCAAAAGACAGGCTTCTGGGGTTAGGGACAGGCTCTGAGCAGAGTGGCGTCATATTCATTTCTACAAACTCATTAAATCGTAAATATAAATTTGTGCACTTTGCTGTGTTTACCTTCAGTTAAAAGGCTTACCAAAGAAATTGGTGGTGAATATTTTTTTTGGTGTGTACATTAGGAGCAGACTCCATATGTACAAGAGGAAAGAGGGAAAGTAAAAAGAAACGTCTTCACCGTGACTGAATGAGCCTCAGGGGGACATAGGAAAGGTTCTCACCAGGCTGTACATAGATAGAAAATTATTTCAGCTTCAACCAAAATGACAAAAATTGGAAGCAACTTGAATGTCCCAAACTCAAGTATTTTTAAATAAATTATGTTATATACATATAATGAAATATTATGCTTTTTTGTAAACAATGTTATTAAAGAAGCTTTAACCATATGGGTAATTCCCACAGTACTGTGAAAATACAAATTTAAACATCAGCATATGAAATACACACACACAGACACACACATGCATTAGAAAATTATCAAAATTTCAACTATGGTTATTTCTGAGTTACAGACTTAGAGATAATCTGTGGCTTTTTTTTTGTTTTAAACTACCTTGTAGTTTTTTTCATATTTCAAAAATAATATTGCATATATAATCAAGAAAAAATATTTTCTTTATTATTCTTTTGTTTTTTGAGGCAGGGTCTCACTGTGCTGCCCTGGCTGGTCTTGAATTCCTGGGCTCAAGTGATCCTTCTGTTTCAGCCTCCCAAAGTGCTGGGATTACAGGTGTGAGCCACTGGTCCCAGCCCAGAAGAACAAAAATATTTTCAACGAGCCCAGAGTAAGGCGAGGACAGTTTTAAAGTTATTATTCTAATTCATGAGCTTTACCATGGGAAATAAAATATCCTCATAACCAAGAAAAATGCAACCATTTCAGCTACTTTTTGGGGAAATGAATTTTTTAAATAAACTTTAAACAACCTCATAAATAGGACAAGGTCTCTTATCTCTACTGTATGATAGAGGCAATAAATGGGAAACCGAAAACTGTCAGTATAAACATTTATGGTGAATAAGATGATTCCACTGATGAAGATGTTTCTAATAGACGTTCTTTCAATCTACACTTGCTTATCACCTGTTCTTCGCCCAGCACTTACTGGCAGCAGGTACACAGGTAATCAGATCTTCATGTCCTAGAGGATTGTGAAATACAAACATCATCAGAAAATCACATAAATTAAAATAAAACTCCTATTCTGATACATACTACAAATGAGAAAAAAAAATAATACTTCTCTAACAACAAACAACAGGCTTCCAGCCATTTACCCAAATCCACAAAGCTGGCTTTGAAGTGCCAGGCACACCTGCTGCCTTCCCAGTAAATCTGACACATATGTTTTACACCTGGCCAATTCCCATTTTTCTGGCGGCGCTGGGTTGGGAATGAATTTAATCACATACATTTGAAAACTACTGGAATCCAAACCAATGCTCAGCACCTGCAGGGGCTCAGGAAGGATGGGTAAATTTCCCTTATTAGAAGAAAATGAGGGTCCAGGTCCAGATTCAAGAGTAATTGTCTCCTGCCAGGTGGGGTGCCTCGGGCTGGAGTCCTGGACAGAAAAGAGGACTGGATTGAAACCCAGTGTCAGAGAACTGCCTAGACCAACAGACAGTTAATTATTGACAATGGCCCTGGCTCTAATAAGTTCATAGATATATACCTTTGATTAAATTAATTTGTTACTTGAAATAGACCAGGCATAGTGCTGGAATGCGGTTTGTATGCTTACGGATCTCACAGCAGAGGAAAAAGACCTTACAGAGTTCCGGCGGGATGCCAGGGGATTGACGTAGGGAGTGTGTGTCAGTGACCCTCAGAGCCAGCTCAGACAGGAAGGGCTGAAGGAATAAGCCCTGGGGGGCACGTTGAGGGTGGCCTGTAGGTAGCAGCCACAGCCAACTGCTGGACACATGCCGGGAAGCTGGGCTGGACGGGAAGCCTCGGGGCCAAGAGAAAGCAGTGAATCACGCTCGATGCTCCTGTGCGGCTCTGCACCCTGCCGAAGGAGCTCAGCAGAAAGCACAGTCTCAGAAACCAAGGGAGGTGGTGAACCAGCGAGCACAGTACGCCCCGCCTGGATCACGGGCGTGCATGGGAGAGAAGTCATGATTAAGTCTTTGAAAGCAGCCCTAGGGATCCCACCATTCAGGAGGAGGCAATTACCCTTGAGTCCTGGACCTGGTCCCTCATTTTCCTGTATATCCCACTCACAAGTGTGAGAGAACGTCCACCATACCCCTCCTGCAGCAGCCCTGTGGCTCTGTTGGATGACGCCGTCCTCTGTGATGCCACAGAAGTGCCAGTCGCAAGCCGCCCTCCATCCAGACGTGCAGGTGACACAACACCCCCGCGCAACCCCGTGCAGCAGGGTGCCACACTCAAGGGAGGCCCCGGCTCCATGACTCCCATGCCCAAAAGCCTGAACCCCTGTGTGCATGCGTTGGAAGGGAGTTCACAGCATGCCACGTTCCCAGGAACGTCCCCTTCACCAACAGAAAACACAGGACGACAGGATAGGAGTCAGTTATTCAGTGTCTCACCCCCGCTCCTCTGAGCATGCTTCAGAGCAGTGGGAGCAGAGCACATTTGCCCTGCCCACTCGCCCCAGGCTGCCACTGCGGGATGATTGACAGGTGTCTGACAGAGCTCTGATCTAGAGAAACAGGCTGTGCTGAGCTCTGTGCTGACAAGTGCACTTTGATTCAAATTCAGCTAACATTTTCTGAGCTTCTTCCAAGTGTCAAGTGTCAGGCAGGGCTGAGCCTTTCCCTGATGGATGCTGAAATCCTCCTGCCTGGCAATCCTAGGGGACAGGAATTGCAGCTGGGACAAATGGAAGCCTGCATGTTCGCAAAAGCACCACCGAAATAGTCTCTAAAGAATCAGACAGGTATGGCCCTGAATACATGGGTTCAGGAAAACCATAAATATATCCTAAATATCGGAGCCTTCAGTCTTCCCAGCAGACCAAATGCTGTGTTAACCATGACCAGGCAGTTCAGCCCTGATTTCTGGGCCATGGGGGTACACAGCTTCTTCAGAACAGCTTCCCCTTAGGGACACTGGCAAAGCTGATAAGGTGGGGCTCACCACACAGGGGTGCGTCCAATCCATGTGCCCCAAAATGCTAAGACATTGAAAATGAAGACAATATCCCTCTCAAGACCAGATGCACCCAAGACAGGCGTGTTCTAATCAGTGCAGTGCTCACTTATGCTGGAGACCCAGATGCAGTTTCCCCGTCACTGTCACTGATGCAGATGCCTCCTGGGATTGGCAGGCTCCCCATTGTGAACTGCAGCTCTGAAAGCTGTCCTGGTGAAGAGTTTGAAGTTGTGGCCCAGACCCTCATTTAGGAGATGCTCTGAGGTAAAACTGCTGAATTTCGTGGTTGGCAGGGGAACAGATTCGGGACCCTTGGATGACAACCCAAAGTTCCCAAGACCAATTTTCATTTCACGAGTGCATGGGCAGGGAGAGGAGACAGAGTCTGCTCCTGGGAGGGGCATCAGTGGTGGTTTCATGTTTCAGGGTGCACATCCCCTGCCTGAAACACCAATGCCAGCTTCAGGAAGGCAGGGGAGGTTTGTGATGTGCACGGGAGGTGGGCTACCCTTTCTTAAGATTTATAAAAAAATGAGTCTTTTTTTTCCCTGTAATTTCTCTGCATAAGAACATCAGGTCCTTGTGGGTGACCTGAAGCCCTCGCTGCCAATCCGTGCTTTGAGAGCTGCAGTCAGGAGCTCACTTGTTCCAGAGAGGTCACTATAGAGACCTGAGGAGAAAGCAGCTCGGAAGGATTTTCACAGCACAGAGAACCACTCTATTTCTCCCCTCCACCAGGCTCTTGTTTGTTCAGAATAGCCTTGGGTGAAAGCCCAGATTGGTTTACTTAGCAAGGAAAGGTTCTAGAGACAAAGGCTGCATGGAACATCTGATGCAGAGGCGGCCAGGGCCGCAGGTGGTTCCACCTGCCTGAAAGGTGTGCCTAGGAGCTTGTAAAAGACCCCAAGCTTCCCTCTCAGCTTTGCCTACCCTCACCAGAGCACCTGCTGAGAACCACACGTAGTTCCAGGCAAATACCCCTGAGCTTCTTATCAAGTTAACAGAAAACACGGCTCTGGAAGTACAGCTGCGCTTATCAGGAGCAGCCGTGGAGGACAGAGGTGACCTGATTGGAGGGTGGTTGACCAGCAGCCTCGCATCATAAAGTACCTGGTGGAAAGGACACTGGATCTCTAGACACCCAAGCAAAGCTGACATCCCTGAGATCAAACACCGTGCGGGCACTTGGCATTCAGAACGCTTCTATTCTCAGGCTTACAGGCATAAACACTCACCTACATGCCAGACCTGTCACTATCTGCATTTTCTAGAGAAGGTCACAGGGGCTCAGAGATATTCAGGATGTTGTCCAAGGAGTTTGAGCCTGATACGCCAGACATCCTAGCCTGGGGTCACCACGACACCCGATTGCCTCTGAAAATGAGCAGGGCACATTCAGTGGGGCCCATTTAAGATAAATTTTATCAACCTCAAACTTATGCAAAATGACTGTGAGTGACAGATTGTCTGGGGCGGCTCTGAAGCAACATATGCCTGCTGTTATGCGACCAGGTGTTCTCATGTTTGTTCTGAAAAATAGGACGAACATAAAAATCATTTCTTAGACAAGACATCCTTTGGTCCCAGAAGCCAAGTGCTAAGAGCAGTAGCTCAATGTCATTTGAGGTCCCAGAGACTCGTTTGCAAAAATGTTAGCCAATGTGCCCTCTCCTGCATTCGGACAGCTTTCCTCTTTGGAGGCTTGAAGACGTGCTGGTCTCAGAACGATTCCTGTAAAATTATAAGTAGCCAAGAGAAGGACTCCGCTGTGTGCCACTGTTATTTTACAAGGTCAGTTAAATGCCTTCGAGGGACTGACAAAGGTGGTGCTCAAGTGTCATGGGTGTGCCCTTAGTGGATACCTCAAACATCCTTGAGGTGGACTCACCCTCCTCTGTGGTCCCCATGGCACTGTCTTCCATGGGCCCCATGTCAAGGCCCCCCACGGGCCCTATTCTGAGGCCCACTGCCGGCCCTGCATCAGGGATTTTGGTTTTTTGTTGCTGCTGTAACAAATGACCACACATTCAGTGGCTCGCAGGGCACAAATCCAGCATGTTAGTGTTCTGGAGTCAAGAAGCCCATAATGGATCTCCCTGGGCTGACACAGAGTGGTTGCAGGCCCGTGATCCTCCTGGAGAGCCCATCTCCTGCCTTCCCAGCTCCCACGGGCTGTCGGCATTCCTCTGCCCAGTGCCCATACCTTTGCCTTCAAAGCCAGCAGAGGTTGACTGGGTCCTCCTCACACAGCCTCGCCCTGACCACCTCTTCTGCTTCCCTCTACTGCTTACAGAGATCCCTGTTATTCTGTGGGGCCCATCTGGATAATCCAGGGCCATCTCCCATCTCAAAGTTCTTCACTTAATCACATCTGCAAAGCTCATTTTGCCACACAAGGTAACACGTTCACAGATAGCAGGAATTAGGATGCAGACATCTTTAGGGTCTACTCTGCATGCCACAGGGTATTCCAAAGTTGTGTATGTGGATGTGATGTTGAGGCAATTGAAGATAGCATTTTTTACCTTCTGCTTAGTTATTATCAGCATGTATATAATCTCAGACTTAATTGATCTCCTGATGCAGGGCATTAAGGAAAATTCTTGTGCCTGAATCATGACCTTTGGGCCAAGAAGTTGGGAGACCCTGCTCCAAACAAGGACTTTCAGCTTCCTATTAGCTTCCTACTGAAATGCAACCACAGCCAAGAGCTGTGAGATCGTGGGTGGCATAAACTGAACAAGCTGTGAGGTCTGCATTTGTAGACTCTAATCTCCCGTTTACATTCCTGGACTAAGACCCCACTCCTGCTTATCGTGTAATCACGGAGCCAGGCTAGGCTGGGAGAAGAGTGGCGAGAAGTTCCCACCACACAGAACCGTGCGTTTCCCACGCTTCTCTTAGGAGCTGTGCCTAAGGCACTGCACTAGCACCCTCTGTGTTGTGAAAGAACCGTGTTTCTTGCATTCTAAATCACACGAGTTGGATTCCTGTTCTTGTGAGGCCGTCTCAGGAAAGAAGGTGGCGCACTGGAGGCCATGATGACTGTCCTAACAGACACTCTGACATCTGGCAGGAATTAGCAAGGACAGAACACAAGCTTGGTCCCTGGAGCTGACAGGGAGGAGGCAGGATGGCGATGGAAGAGGCAAAGGAGAGATATTTGTATGGGCAAGCCCAGCATTCAATGATCGCGGCAAGACTTCATCCTAACAAACCTACTTAGGGTCGACTCTGCACCTAAGCAGCTTTCCAGACCTACTCTTCTATCCCGGAAGCAGAGGGCAGCATGGCAAAGACCTGCCACTGTCTTTGACGCTGGCACATGGATGTGATTCTTCTAAGCTCTTTGCTTCTGGGTGACCCCCATTGCAGGCAGAGCCTCCACAATGTTTGGGGAGCGGGCTGAGCATACTTCAGTGTGCTTCATCCAGCCAGCCAGCCATTTATTCATTAAACGAACATTTATTGAACAACTTCTAGAGCCAGAAATTGTTCTAGTTGCCGTGGAAATAAATTCACATGACATGCTCTCTGCTCTCTAGGTACCTGCGGTAAATTTCACTCCTGATCTCGCTAAATGTCTCTCTCTTTTTACATATATTTTTATAACACTTATTGTGACTTCCAGAGCTTCTTTTGTGCTCCTTTCCCATAATTTTTTTGGGCATTTCATTGTTTTTATACCAAAGCATATTCTTCAAAGTTTCTGGTTTGAATTATTGTTTAGATCGTTTTGGACTGAGGCGGATAGTAATAAAAATAGCTTCCGGCACTTGCTCTTTAAAAACCTTTCCTTTCTTTATAAGAACACATTGCTATAGTTTCATAAGCATTAAATAAAAGCCACCTTTTTTGCTATTATACAATTCGTGTTCAAAACTGTAAAACAGAGTGTGCCAGTGTCCCAGAGCCCTTAAAGATTCCGTAAAAATTTAGTTCCAAGATTATGAAAAGGAGTGAGGCTAATCTCCAATTTTTCAAGACAGTCATTCAAAAACTTTTAGCAGACCATCGATGTCTACAAGTCCCACAATGAAATATTACTAAACATACTGCTGATTCAATACAAATTCCAATCAACCAATATTATTTGCATAATTTCATTAAAATACTCATTTACATTAATGCTTTGGCAATAGGAATTCTGATGTGCAATTCAGTCAAGCTGCTCTAGTTCCAACTTGCAGCAGTCAGACTGGAGGGGCAAGGGGCTTCCAGGGTGGGCACCCAGAGGCACACGAGCTCAGTGACATCGACTCCACTTGCTGAGACACCTCTGCAGGGGATGTCAAATGACATCACTCCAGCAAACCTCCTGGGAAGCTAAGAGATCCATTCATACCTCCCCTGGCTTATCTTCAGAAGGAAGATCTTCTAGATTCTGCTTAGCCAGAGAAGCACAAGATGTGACCGCTTCCAGTATTCACAGACACTTTTCTAGAACTGAGAGAGTTCTCCCTGATCATCATACAAACACTGTTCACTGTTTCTGAAAATTAGCCTCTGAATCTCAGACACACCTGTAAAAAGCTAGCTTAACAATTTCAACAGTGAAAATAAGTAGAATGGTGGGGCTGAGAGGCTGGCCAGGACCTCCTCGCTGATTCTCTTCCTGCAAGGGACAAAGAGACTCCTTTGTAGACCAGCGCTTTGGATCTGCCGGTCAAAAAATGACCCTCTCCCATTCCACGTCCGCACTGATTGCAGACTCACCCTCCAGGCTCAGCTCACAGCCCACACGTCTCCCCTCCAGCCAGGGCCCTGCAGTCCGCTACACGCTCCATCCATATCAGGAAGCGCTCATGCCTTTATTGTCTCACAGTAGCTGCCCACCCTCAGGCCTAGGGAACCCCCTCCACCATCATCCTCCGATCCTGGTCTCGAGTGGTCTGAGGTTGCTGGAGATAGTGATGTAGCCAGGTCCATTGCTTTCATGGCCTAAATTTGGAGGCACCGTCTCTGTCATCCACGGCTCTTGCAAATATCTCCATTTCCACTCTGCAGAAATCACCTCTAGCCCAGGCATTTTCCGGGTAGGCCCATGCCGTCATCTGCAAAAGAACCACCTGAAAATCTCACTAGAAAACTGATTCCTGGGCCTCAAGCTGAAAAGAAATCTCTGCTTTGGCATAGCTGAGTGGAGCCTAAGAATGTTTGTTTCTAAGCTCCCGGATGGCAGGTGGTAGTGCTGCTAGCCTTGATTTCGTTGCGAATAGCAGGGATGCAGAAGGGCCCCATGCCTCCTGGACTCTAAAGACCGTAAGAGTCGCCTGAGGACTCTATGAACACGCAGATTCTGTTTCCGTGAGCCTGGGGCCAGCACAAGCGTCTCCGTCTGAACCAGCGTCCCCACTGCTGCTGCTGCTGCTGGTCAGGCCACACTCTGAAGCTCAAGATGGGAGATGAATTCAACCTACTGACAAAACCCTTTCCTGTCCTCTCCCTACCTCTACATTTCAATCTATTTATACCAGCTCCTTTCGGCCTCCTCTCCAACCTGATTCTATTACGATATTATTGGCTTAGCACAGCATAAGGACGGCGATTACAGGATATGCATCTTCCCTTCGCACATCCACGGCAGACGTCGCTAATCCATCCTGGTACTATTTTGTGCTGAGCCCAGACATAGAGACATAATCCTTCTTGCTGTCGTGTGCCAAGCAGCTCCCTCCAGTCTCCCCAGCCTGTCACATGCCTTCCATCAGGATGGCGCTCGGGGCTGTTGTGAGCTCTCCATGGCCTTATCCTGCCTCAGGGGCCACCCGTGCAGGTGAAGCCAGACGGTGTGCTGCCTTAGCCCAAGATCCACCAACTGTGACAGGCGGACCTCAACCGCTATTCCAATCCTTGCAATCCACCGACTTGCCTCTGCATCTGGGTAGCGCTTGGTGTACACGGCAGCTACACGCATCACATTCTTGGTTGTGCTCCAGTGTGTATATATGTGGATTGCTCTGTCATCTCCCTACATATAAACACAACTGGATGTCAGCCACAAAACCCTCATCACCTCTCTGCTCCCCGCACCGAATGGCTCAGAGTCTGGGACACAGCCTATCCCATTAGGAGCTGCGACATCAGCCTGGTCTCAGAATGAGAAAGCACATAGATGACAGCTACACCCACACCACAGTCCCCAGTATGTCACTTGACAGACAAGTAGCATGGCCATTGTCTGGGGACTATTTGTTACTGCAGCAAATGAACTAATGCAGCCCTTATGCTGGTTAGGACTCAGAAAGCCTCCAGGGAAGAGCGCCATCTTCCCTCTGCCTGAGAGAGGAACAGGGAGTCTAGGGAGGCCAGAAGAGCCAGCATTGTTTGGCAGTTTACATGAGGAGGATGTGCAGTAACTGGGCGGTCCACTGGACACCCTCCTTGGCAGAAGGGACAGAGGCCAGAAGAAACCGAGACTCATGATGGGATGGGCTCCCTATGGAATGGGAGGCTGCATGGAGCAAACACAGAACAAGCCCAAGAAACCACATGAAATCCACTGGGGTTACCAATAATTCCCAGGAGAACAAAAGAAACTAATGGTAGAGGCGCAGAAGAGAGAAAAACGTAAGGAGGAAGGTAATAACCATGAATGTGACTACATTTTAAACCTGAATTAACAGAGACATCACAGGATCGGATAGAACTCACTTACAAATGACTTCACAATTTCCCATTATTAAAGAAAACGTGGGCTTTTGATAGACACAAATCAAGTTAGGGGAAATGTAATAAAGCTACAGTTTTTTGGCACACCCACATTTTATAAAGGTTTTTTGACTATGAGTAAAATTTGCCTCTATACCACACATAGAGACTGGCATATTTCGCAGGCTCTTGGTCTTAGGTGTTTGAAAATTCAAGGGCTACAGAGAAGTGAAGAATTCCCCCTGGGAAATTGACACAACATAGTAGAGATAAAAATCAAAGCGATTCTTCTTTTAGACCGAGTCTCCCCAGGAAATAGGTGTGAGCGCTTCACCTCGGAGGGAACTTGCTGCCAAGTAGTTGCAGGTGCTGAATCTCCTTTTTCCAGGAGGTATACTGATGCTGACAAATGCTCTTTTCAAATGATTGATTCCCCAACATGTGAGAATCTGAGTTAAATCTGAACCTCACAGCACAAGCTCTGAGCCCGAGATAAAAAGCTAACACTCCATGCCCTGTCTGGCCTTCTGCCCATGTTAGAGAGGGTTCTACTTTTCAGAGCTGACTTTGTGGACACATGGAAACAGAGGATGATCTTTTTTGGTAGTTCACACAGCGGCGATGGGTCCCGCAGCCGTTAAGATAAATGAGGCTTCCACGCTATTTTAGCCTCAAACTGCAAGCTCCCAACACGGCAAGCCATTCGTTGGAGAGCACCCCACTTGGAGGTGGGCGTTGGTGGATAGCCCTAATGAAAGACAGCATCTGACTTGAAGTAAAGGAGGCACTGGAGGATGTGCCCCAAAGAACTGCTTGATTGGCTTGGATTCAAATGGTTTCAATAAACATTTACGATCTTAGCATTGTAATTTCTTATTTCAACGGCAGTGAATGCTTTCAGAGCTTGCGTGTTGAAGGGAGTCATTTTAAATTGGTGAAGGCAATGGAAGATTTCCCAAGGAACACATGTGGGTGCAAGGCAAAATTACCACCATCTGACCAAGCCTTTCACCCCTTACTTCTCTTTCTTTCATCTGGATTCCCTGGTTAAAAAAGCAAATGTGCAAAGCATAACGAAAAGAGAAGAAATATTAAACTGAAGAATGGGAAAGGAGAAAAGGTGACAGGTATTTGGAAATGAGAAATGTTTCCAGGCCTGACTCGCAAACTCCAGTGCCATGTTTTTCTAATGTTGATGACAATTTAAAGAGACAGGGCTGGAAGGTTCCTTTAAGGTCTCGGAGGGTATTGTTACCAAATCAGAATCCTCCTACTGGGCTCACGGAGTTCTTCAGACCAACAAAGAATCGGCCGAGATGTTTGGTGTTTTATTACCCCATGAGTGTCACCTGGTGTCTTTTCCAATCAATTGGAACTTGTCTCAAGAAATGAACAGGCTATGGGAGAAAACACCATCCTACAGAGGAATAATATACAGTATTTTCTCAACACTGAAACACAACTCACCCTGTCTAGGGTGTCTTTAACCACAGGGAATAATTTGGGTTGATTCTTTACATCCGTAGACAGCATTTCCTACACGTATCTTTGTAACTTCCAAGTTTTGTAGGATTTGAGCAAATTCAGCCTGTAACCATAAACTAGTGTAGATTAAGGGACAGATTAACACACAAATCTTGAACACAACAGCTTCCGGCTCCACCAGCTCAGATGACCACGTAAAGGACAAGTCTTCCTTTGTGCACAAAAGTTAGAAGCAAGGGTGCACCCTCATTTGCTGTGGACTAAAGAGGAGAGAAGGCAGCAATAGGGGTCTTGAGGACCCCCACATCCATTTCTCCATGGAAGACCACATTCGCATGCCACGGTGTGGCTTCCTGGAGCTGTATGGGTTTGAGGCAGTGGGATTCTAACATAGAGAAATGAGGTTCCAGGGAACCCAACTCATCATGAAGACAGAGGATGTCTGTGATGCTGTAAAATCAGTCATCATCAAAAAGAACAAGATTGTGTCCTCTGCAGGAACATGAATGGAGCTGGGCGCCATTATCCTGAGTAAAGCAATTCAGGAACAGAAAACCAAACACCTCATATTCTCAGTTATAAGTAGTAGCTGAATGATGATAACTCATGGTCACAAGGAGAGGAAAAACAGACACACGGGCCTACTTGACGGAGGAGGGTGGGAGGAGGGAGACAATAAGGAAAAATAATTATTGGGCACTAGGTTTAGTACCTGGAAGACAATATAATCTGTACAACAAACCTCCTGTGACGTGAGTTGACAACCAACCTGCACATCTACCCCGAACCTAAAATAAAAGTTTTATTATTTTTTAATTTTAAGAATAAAATAAAGTTTATTTAAATTTACAATAAAAATAAAAAACCAGGCACCATCAGCACTTTGGGGAAAGTGTTCGTTTTGCTGACAAAGACTAATGTGAAGGACCTGCAGAGTTCAAATCCACTATCTCAGGGCCGGGAGGACCACATCTGACCTGCTTCAGGTGGGTGCCCAGTAAGGATGTAGAAGTGGATGGTTGTGTACCTGCATGCCCCAGCATGATATCCTTAGCTAGGAGGATACCCTCAGTCCTTCTCAAGGCCGTTTTCACCACTATTAAACAGCTTGAGTGTTAGAAAATCCTTTTCTATATCAAACAAAAATATAAACACACAAGGGCAAAGGACAAACCAATTTCATTCCTATTGAATAGAAACTGAAAATGAAGTACAAAGGATCATGCTGAGCCACAAGCCTTCTATCCACCAGCTTGCTAGATTTTTCCACTCAGTGCTCCAAAGAAAATTGATTATAGGAAAGTCTCAAGAAAACTGCCCTAGTCCTAAGGGTGTTGACCATGGAGAGGTTCCCTCACCTAATCGTAATACATATGCAAAATGCTTCTACCTCTTTTGTTTCCAAGCTAGGTATGCCAAAGTTCCCTTCTCCCTTTTGGAAGTGAAGCCATATTTTTACAGAGGAAAAAGCAGAACATATTTCAGTCTTTGTTAGGGACTTTTGCTAGTTCGAGTTACAGGTTGCATTTACTAAATTTTTATTTTAAGTTCCAGGATGTGTGTGTGCAGGACTGGCAGGTTTCTTACACAGACAAACGTGTGGCACAGAGGTTTGCTGTGCCTATTAACCCTTCACCTAGGTATTAAGCCCAGCATGCATTAACTATTTTTCTTTTTCTTTTTCTTTTTTATGTTTTTTTTTTAATATATATACTTTTTATTGCATTTTAGGTTTGGGGGTACATGTGAAGAACATGCAAGATTGTTACATAGGTACACACATGGCAGTGTGATTTGCTGCCTTCCTCCCCATCATCTGTATCTGTTATTTCTCCCCATGCTATCCCTCCCCAACTCCCCACCCCCTGCTGTCCCTCCCCTTTTTCCC
>PVKV010039052.1:0-13372 GCA_004027835.1 Alouatta palliata | reverse complement strand
GTGGCTGCTGTGGTGATGGCTGCTGCAGTGGTGGCTGCTGTGGTGATGGCTGCAGTGGTAGCTGTGGTGGTGGCTGCTGCGCTGGCTGCGGTGGTGGCTGCTGTGGTGGCTGCTGTGGTTTCTGCATGGCTCCCCTGCATCTGCTGTCTCCTTCTCACCCTGCCCTCTCTGAGCCTAGTGTGAGTCACTGGCTCTGACTGGCTCCCGCTGGCCGCCTCTGCCATGTCCACTCCAGCCCCATTGCCTGCAGAGGGCCCTGCTGCCACCTGTGCCCCTCTGGTCACACTGCAGTGTCCACACTGGAAGCATGTTCCTGGTCCCACAGAGTCCACTTGGGGGTCTTCTCACATCTGACCCTTGGCCAAAGCATCACCCTCATCTTCCCTGCACGGACCTCCTTTCCCAGGCCCTTGTCCCTGCCCTCTGCCCCACATGACCTTCAAGGGAATTGCTGGCCCCCCGGGAGACCTCCTCCTTCCTGCAGTTCCTCAGGCCCCAGCTCTGCCAGGGGGTCTAGCAGCCTGGCCATACCCCCTAAACTAGGACACTAGGTCCAGAGACTGGATTGCCAAGTAGCTGTAGGGTTCAATAAAAATATTTCATTGGACTAGTTTTACAACATTGAATTGTGAAAACCAGTTAATAGAAATCTAACGTGATTATCCAGCCCTGCTGGAATTGGGTCCCTGCCTGTGCAGAGGGCTTTCCCAGAGTGTGGGGCGGACCCAGCAGGGAGGGGCTGTTTGCCTCTCCATTTGCCCAGTGTGCCCTCCAGAGAAGGCTACCAGGTCTCCTGCCCATCCTGGAGCTGAGCCCACCCGCCCTGCAGCTAGAAGGGGCAGGGGCTGCCCGGGTGCCTCCTCCATCACTTCCCAGGGGAGGGGTTCCTGGTCCCAGGTCCTTCCACTGCAGAATCCACCTTTGGGCCCTATGACCCCTGCAGTCCATCCTCTGGTCTCCCTGGGGTAGTCTGTGAGGTTCATGGCGTGGGGAACATGGGGCGGGCCTGGCCTTAGGCCCCGGCATCCCTCCACTGCTTCCTAGGGCCCATGGTCCCACTGATGGGGCCTCTTGGCCACCTGGCCAGTTCCCCTCCCTGTGTCCAGCAGCCCCTGCAGCCCCACACTCATGTCCCAGGCATCTATCCAGCTCCTGCTGATCCTGCTCGGAGCCCCTGGCTTTGGGGAGGGTGGAGTCCAGGGTCCCAGGTCACCATCCACCCCAGGAGTACAGTGTCCAGTCCCAGGACAGCTGCTGTGGGAGAACTGGTGAGAAGGCTGTGTGAGGTGGGGGTCTCCACACAGCGGCCACCAGACTGGGGGTATCCTGAGGCTGAAGCCTGTGCCAAGGGCCCCCTGTCTTCCCAGGAGTCACCTAAGTGCTGTGGCCACTCCTTGGGCAGGTCCAGGGCCTGGACTCAAGGGCACCCCCGTGTCTACCATCCTGACAGCAGGCAGAATTCACCGCAGACCCTCAACCTGATCGCACAGGTCAAGGTCCACATCAGAACCCTTCCTCTGGGTCCCTTCTAGATCTGAGAGTTGGGTGGGGGGGGGCATGTGTGTGCACATCTGTGTGTGTGCATGTCTGCCTGTGCAGGTGTGTGTGTATGTGCAGGTGTGTGTGTGTGTGTGCAGGGGTGTGTGTGTATGTGCAGGGGTGTGTGTGCATGTCCGCCTGTGCAGGTGTGTGTGTGTATGTGCAGGTGTGTGTGTGTATGTGCAGGGGTGTGTGTGTATGTGCAGGGGTGTGTGTGCATGTCCGCCTGTGCAGTGGTCTGTGTCTGTGCAGATGTGCATGTCTGCCTCTGCAGTGGTGTGTGTCTTTGCAGGAGTGTGTGTCTACCTGTGCAGGTGTGTGCATGTCCACCTGTGCAGGGGTATGTGTGCATGTATGTTTGTGCAGGGATGTGTGCGTGTCCGCCTGTGCAGGGGTGTATATCTGCCTGTGCAGGGGTGTGTGTGTCTCTGCTTTTGCAGGAGTGTGTATGTGTTTCTGCCTTTGCAGGAGTGTGTGTGTCTGCCTGTGCAGGGGTGTTTCCGCCTGTGCAGGTGTGTGTGTGCACCTGTGCAGTGGCATGTCCGCCTGTGCAGGGGTGTGCGTGTGTCCACCTGTGCAAGAGGGGTGTTGTGTGTCCACCTGTGCAGGGGTGTGCATGTGTCCGCCTGTGCAGGGGTGTGCGTGCATGTCCGCCTGTGCAGGGGTGTGCGTGCATGTCTGCCTGTGCAGGGGTGTACGTGTGTCCACCTGTGCAAGAGGGGTGTTGTGTGTCCACCTGTGCAGGGGTGTGCATGTGTCCGCCTGTGCAGGAGTGCATTTGCCTGTATAGTGGTGTGTGTAACATTTGTGTGTGCTGTCTGACCCCAGAGGCATGCGCCTGGCTTTCCTCAGGGCCTGCAGTTCCCACTCTGGTTCTCTGCTCTGCCCCAGCCGTCTCCCTCACCCTTGCTGCCTGGAGCTGGGCTGGGGCTATAGACGGGCAGCTGGTGCCTGTCTCCCTGTGCTGGGTTGTGCTTCTTGGGCAGTGGGATAGGCACTCCTTCGCACAGGTGTTAGTCATGTGTGTTTCTCTTGAGAATCGTGTTTCCTTAGTGAATTGCCTATCCTGGGTTTGTTTAAAACAGCTGGGGTGTTGGTGGTTTTGTAATGAACTGATCAGAGCATTTTATATGCAAAGGGCCGCTTCTCCTAGTTCACCTGGGCTGCCCTGCTCAAGATGTGCCGGGATTTTGAGTCACTTCCGTGTCTCCTTGGAAGCTGCGTGGCGTTTGCAGAGGTTGGCGTCTGTGCCGTGTGGTTCTGCTCGTGGGTGTTGTAGAGGAGGCACCGTCTAGAGACGGAGACGCTGTTGTGGCGGGTGTGGGGTGTATGAAGGGCACAGGGACACTTCTGGAGGTGTCAGTGGTGTCAGCCCCCAGCTCGTGGTGCTTTACATTTGGGCTGGCTGTCGTGTGTCATTCACACCTCGACAGAGCTTCGGGAACTGCCGAGATGGGGAGCCTGCCAGAGACAGGTTTTCTGAGCACACCGGTGTCTCCAAAAGCAGAGGGGAGAGCCCTGCGTGCCGGCGGGGGGCTCATGGCGTCTGTCTCGCAGGGCGGCCACAGTGGCAGATCCGTGTTTGGGGGGTTTGTGTCACTGGCGTCACAGAGCGGTGACAGTCGCAGAGTCCATGTTTGGAGGTGTGTCGTGAAAGTGCTGGGTGCAGTGGCGCTGCTGTGTGCGCTGGGTGCTGGACGCAGTGGGGCTGCTGTGTGTGCTGGGTGCTGGGCCTGCAGGCCTGGGTGCTTCCAAGGCCCTGCTCAGAACACGAGTCACTGCTTTCGTCCTCGTCCGGCTCTCTGGTCCCCAGGAGTGGATTTGGGGGGAGCGGGTGCAGGGGCTCACGTGGTGTACCCCAGGGCTGGTCACCCACTCAGGCACACCCGTGGCCCTGCCTGAGCCAGCACTGCCTGACCCCCACCTTCAGAAGCCTTTGCCTGCCTGGGGTAGGGCCGTGGGGGCGGCTTGTCCTCCATTCTGGGGGGCTGGGGGGACACCCCTTCTGGTTGAGAAGGCCACAGAGGGGCCTTGGTCATCAGGACACAGCAGGGACCACCCAGACCACTGGGGGCCTGAGGAGGAGCCGAAGCAGCCGCTTGGTGGGAGGGGCTTCAAGGGGCCTTTTGTGCAGAAGGTGGGTGTTCCCAGCCTCAGAGGCCAGGGCCCTAGCAGGCTGGGGTGGGGGCTCTGGCCCAGGGCCCGGCTGAAGGGGCGGGAGCGGGGGCGAGGAGAGCAGCTTGCGCCTGCCTTTTCTGCTTTTGTCGCCATGACAACGGATGGAGGTTGGCAGGAAGGAGGAGGGGCGGGCTTTGGAGGAGGCAGCCCAGGTTTGGAGACCAGCTGGGGACCCTCAGGCCGTGGGTGGGGGCTCTAGCCTTGGGCCAGCTGTGTTCCTCCTCTCCGGACACCCAGCCAGCCGTGCTGAGGGGAGGGTGGGCTCTGGACGAGCTCCGGGCTTCCTTCCTCACAGCCTTGCTCCCAGGCCACAGCAGCGGGCAGAAAGTGCTAGTACCCCGCCATGGGCTGCCTGGCTGGGGCCCCAAAGGTGGTGCCTGAGCAGAGGGCAGGGTTCTGCCCCATCTGGCTTTAGTTTGGGGAGGGGGCCTGGCAGGGCACCAGCCTCACCCTGTGAGCCCTGAGGGCCACCCCAGCTGATGGGCATGTCCCTGCAGGCCCTGTGTCCTGCCTTTCCTCCTTTGGCTCACCAAGAGAGCCCAGGCCTGGCCCAGCGGTGGGCAGGGGAGGGGCCACACGTCGCAGTGCCAGCTGGCCACACTCCCGGCCCACAGCTGCTCCAGCTGCACTGCCACCTTCCTCGAGGCCAGACCTGGCTCTGCCCACAGCCTGGCCAGCGGGTGCAGTTCACACCGTGGCTGCCTGGGCCCCGTGTGTGCTCACACGCGTACGTGAAGGAGGAGGGTGCTCACGTGTGAGGATTGCAGCCACGGCAGGGACAGGAAATCCTCGCCAGCACCCAGCAGGCTGCACCTGTCTGGAGGGCTCCCACGCTGGCGCTGCCTGCCCCCCTGTGGTGGGGAGACTCCTGCCCATCAGCCTGCCTGGCATCCAGGCCCTGGTGTCACCCTCCCCGTCCTGTGGCTGTGGGGAATGTGTTCTCAGTCACCGGCTTTAATGGTGGCAGTGCGGTGGGTGAAGTCTGGGCTGTTTGGTGTGCAGGGATGAGGGAGTGGGCGTCCTCAGAAAATGCTGGGACAGGGTCAGGCAAGGGTCCAGTGGCGGGAGGGGCCCAGAGCTGGAGTGTCCATGGGAAAACCTTTTCTGGGCCAGGGACAGTGGCTGGGGGGTCAGATACGGCAGCCCCAGCCCAGATGGGCACCTCCTGCCTGCTGGGAGTGGGCGACGGTGCCCTGGCCACCAGAGCCACCCCATGTCCCAGGCCGGTTGGGTCTCTGGCCCAGGGCACAGGAATGACACTCCCTCCCCAGGGGTGGCCCCCCCGGCCCACCGTGCACGCCCACCCTGATGGTAGCAGGCCTGAGGGGTGGACAGGAGGGACCCATTGCAGGCACTGCCCCCAGCACCCCGGGCCCTGGCACCTTGTCTGTGTTAGGAGCCCATGTTCAGAGCCCCAGTTCCTGGGGAGGATGGGGCTGGGCAGGAGCTAGGGTGAGTCTCTGTCAATCTCATGGCCCCAGCTCATACCTAAGCCGGGATCTCTGGCTGGAGCCAGTCAGATGTTTAGCTGCCATGAGCTCCCCTGAGGGCTTCCACCACCCAGACATCCCCTGGGGATGGCCCCTCAGGTGTGGTGTGCCCTGACCCCACCATCCACTCGGGTCAGCCCAGGGACCCTGCCTCTGGCCCACCCCTCCCGTCCCTGCAGCCCTTTTCAGGGGCCACTAGGAGAGTCCTAGAGGTGGTGTCCCGGGACCAAGGCAAGGGACCCTCCCTCTCAGACGCCAGGGCCTCCTGCAGGGCCTGAGCGGTTTCTGTCTAGCCCGAGGACCCTGGCTGTGGGGTCTCTGTAGCAAGAGGGGCGCTGTGCCCTGGCCTTCCGCCCTGGGAGCCCCACAGCCCACACGGGCCCTGGCACCCAGCTCCCTAGTAGAACTTCCCCAAGCCGGGAAAGAAGTGGGCACGGATGCCTGGGGTTTGTGTGCCTGGGGCTGAGCTGTGTGGCCTGGGCTCCCTGCATTGCCCACCACCCTCTGAGCCTGATCACACAGGTCCACTGGGGGAGCCAAGAGGAGGGTCCAGAGCTGAGCCCAGGGTGGTGGGACCTGGCACCCTCACCCCGTCAGCCCCTCCTGCCGCCTCTGGTGGTATCAGTGGCCCCAGAGCCAGGAGCAGCTAGGGGCTGGAGCTCAGGTGGAGACGGGTACAGGCTGCAGCCTCACGGGGGCAGCCCAGCTCCCAGCCCTGCCTTCCACCCCGAGGAGAATGGGTGCCTCCCACACTGGACCTGTAGCGCCGGCCACTTCCTCGCTCCTTTCCCTGTAGATCTGGAATAATCACGTGATCCCAGGGGTCACTGCATTTTCTCTATCTGCTCCTTAGTTTTAAAACAATCATTTATTAATTTGAAAAGGAGTTTACCTTCAAATGTAAAGATATTCAAAGTTTCCTGTATGGACCAAGATTTGCTCTGGTCACAAATATCACCCCCCAAAATTGCCATTGTTCAGTTGTTTAAAAATCTAAGTGCGAACGGAATCTCCACAGGCCGGGCAGGAGGCGGTCGGCCTGGGAGTGACCAGGCTGCTTCTCCATCTGGACAGCTGTCTCCACGCCCCTGTGGCAGCTTGAGGCTGGGGACACCACTCCGCACCGTGCCCCCGGGACCTCAGGGCGTTAGGAACTTCCCTCTGCCCAGAGTCCACATCACCAGGGTCCCAGGGTGAAATTCTGCGTGGAGTGCGGGTTCATGAGGAGCTAAGGAACCGCACAGCGTGCTCAAGTGCAGCTTTATGGGCAGCGATTGTTTGAACTTGGGCTGAGGAGGAATTGTGCTTTGGAAATGGCGTTTTGTGTTAAGGTTTTGTTTTTGTTTTTTTTGAAACTTAGTGTCCCTCTGTCTCCCAGGAATGCAGTGTCGAGATCTCAGCTCACTGCAACCTCCGCCTCCCGGGTTCAGGTGATTCTCCCGCCTCAGCCTCCCAGGTAGCTGGGATTACAGGAAGGCATCGCCACGCCCAGCTAATTTTTGAGTTTTTAGTAGAGACCTCAGGTGATCCGCCTGCCTTGGCCTCCTGAAATGCTGGGATTACAGGCGTGAGCCACTGCGCCTGGTCGGAAGTGGCATATATTTTATCACTGACATTGTTTGGAATTGTCAGTATAGGATGCTAAAAAGTAGACTGAATTTGTTAAACTAAACTGAAATTCACATAACATGACATTAACCGTGTGGAAGTGTGCAGTTCAGGGGCAGTTAGTGTGCTCATGACGCCACTGCTGTCCAGTTCCAGATCATTCCACCCCAAGGGACCACCCCCGTGCCACCACGTCCTCTTGCTGCTCCGCCAACCATGGGAGCGTGGCCTGCCTTCCATTTCTGGACACGTCACAGACACGGGTCCCACGCCGTGGTCCTTCTGCGTCTGGCTTCCTTCGCACAGCAGGACGTCCTCAGGTCCATCCCGGTCGTTGCTGGAGTCGCACTTTCCTTCCTTTTGAGGCGGGACGTGCTTCTGTGTGGACAGACCACGTGGTTTGCCGGCATCTGCCGTGGACCCGTGGCTGCTTCCAGCTGGCGGCCCTCAGGAGTGGCCCGCTGTGGAGTGCGTGTGAGGACCCCCAACACAGGCCCCTGAGCTCAGGTCCTGGGAGGATAGACCTGGGAGTGGTGATTCTGTGTTTTTCCTTTTTAAAAAAATTATTTCATTTGGTTTTTTGGGTCTCTGTTTGCCTGGGCTGGAGCAGCGATCTGATTTTGGCTCACTGCACCCTTGACCTCCCGGGCTCAAGGGATCCTGCCACCTCAGCCTCCCAAAGTGCTAGGACTACAGGCTGGAACGACTGCATCTGGCTTACATTTGACTTTGAGGAGCTGCCAGACTTTCTCATTGGATCCAGTTTTAGTCCGTCTCATTTGGGCTTTTTAAGTCACCACAGAAAGGGCAGCCCTGGTCCCCACTGGAAGCCTGGCACCCCTGCCTGCCCGGGTCCCGCCCCACCCCCTCAGGTCCCTCACTTCCGTCTGTAAAATTTGTTGGCTTGGAGGAACCTGTGACTTGCGTGCTGCCCACAGGGCAGTCCCAGCGGAGGGCTTGGAGCGGCCATCCCTTCTGTTGCATGGGGCTCTCCCACAGCCCCTTTGGCCACTGTCTTCTGGGAGGGCAACCATGGGGGAGGCTGCAGCTCCCAGCTTTGGGCAGGCGAGTGCTCCTGGCAGTTCTGTTCTGTGACTTCGGATTTTCAGACTGGGAGAAGTTGAGAGTCCGAGTCCATCGCCAGTGGGCACAGGAACCAGGCACGCTGAACCAAGTTCATGATTGCTCCCGGCAACTCCAGGCCACACCTGGCGCACGGGGACCTTCCCGGTGGCCAGGGCCTGGGACCACCCAAGCTGGGGGAGGGGAGGGATCTGTTTATAAAATTTCTGTTTCAATTTCAAGTGCAATCATGTTGGCAGATTAAAAACACAGAAACTGAAGTGCTTTGATTTAATCAGTAACTGTTAAGAGCATGAGGGATCCTGAGCTGGGAGTTGGGGATGCCCTTCCAGCTCCACAGCCCGGAAGCCCTGCGCATGGACTTCGGGCGCTGCGTGTTCTGTTTCCCTGGGTGGCGCGTCCGCAGTGCCTGCGCCGTTTTGCAGGATCTGCCTTCTAGAGATGCTGTTGTAAGAATGGGTTTTCAGGCTCCTGTGCCCCCTTCCCGTGCCCCTCGAGTGAGTCCGACTGCAGCGTGTTTCCCCAGCTTTTTCTGACCGCAGGTGGCTGTATCAGCCTCGGTTTTGGAGGATGCTTTCACTGCATGTAGAATTCGGGTTTCCTTTGGGTGCTTAGTGGGTGCAAAGCCGTGTCCTCTGCTGGTGAGAAGCGGCTGCCACCGAGGCCCCTGGGTGTGGCATACATCTCTGGCTGCTTTTGAGGTTTTCTCTTCATCTGCCGCTTTGTCAGTTTCGCAGTGACCTGACTCGGTGGGTTCCTCCAGGTTTCTGTCGTGCTTGAGGTTCAGTGAGCCCCGTGGATGCGTAGGCTGATGTACTCAATACATTTGCGGAAATTCTTCATTTGTCTCTCTTAAAATGTGCCCTCTCCGGGTGGCTCACGTCTGTAATCCCAGCACTTTGGGAGGCCGAGGTGGGCAGATCTTGAACTCCTGAGGTCAGGAGTTCAAGACTAGTCTGGCCAACATGGTGAAACCCCATCTCTACCAAAAATACAAAAATTAGCTGGGCATGTTGGCACGTGCCTGTAATCCCAGCTACTCTGGAGGCTGAGGCAGGATAATTGCTTGAACCCGGGAGGTAGAGGTTGTGGTGAGCCAAGATGGGGCCACTGTACTCCAGCCTGGGTGACAGAGACTCCATCTCAAAAAAAAAAAAAAAAAAACACAAGTGGCCTCTTCAGTTGGGTGCAGTGGCTCACGCCTGTAATCCTAGCACTTTGGGAGGCCGAGGCGGGTGGACCATGAGGTCAGGAGACCAGTCTGCCCAACATGATGAAGTCCTGTCTTTCCTAAAAATACAAAAATTAGCCGGGTGTGCTGGCGCGTGCCTGTAATCCTGGCTACTCAGGAGGCTGAGGCTGGAGAATTGTTTGAACCTGGAAGATAGAGGTTGCAGTGAGCTGAGATCATGCCATCTGCATTCCAGCCTGGGTGACAAGAATGAGACTCCAGCTAAAAAAAAAAAAATCCATTTACTTGAATAATGGATGCCAAGGGTTGGGGAGGGGCTTGGGAAGTGGGTTTCTAATGAGGACAGCATTCCAGTCTAAGGCACTTGTTCCTGGAACCCTCAATACAGGAGAAAGCAAATAGGGAAGAGGGCACCTTTTTTTTTCCCTCCCTGAGACAGAGTCTCACTCTGTCCCCCAGGCTGTATAGTACAGTGGCACAATCTCAGCTCACTGCAACCTCAGCCTCCTGGGTTCAAGCAATTCTCATTTTTTCAGTCCTTAGTTTCTTATTCTAGCAGTTATTATTTGTAATATGTTAGAACATTTTTTTGCTTCTTAGTCTTTTTTCTAGACCTCTTGTTTATAGATGCAGCCACTCACTAATTGTGGCACCTTGGTGCAATAAAGATAACTTTTGAAACACTTGTTTCTGGCTGGGTGCGGTGGTTCACGCCTGAAATCCCAGCACTTTGGGAGGCCAGGACAGGTGGATCACTTCAGGTCAGGGGTTCAAGACCAGCCTGGCCAACATGGATAAACCCTGTCTCTACTAAAAATAACAAAAATTAGCCGGGGTGTGGTGGTGAGTGCCTGTAATCCCAGCTATTCAGAAGGCTGAGGCAGTAGAACCACTTAAACCCGGGAGGTGGAGGCTGCAGTGAGCTGAGATCGCACCATTGCACTCCAGCCTGGGCCACAGAGTGAGACTCTGTCTCAAAAAACAAAAAAAGAATGTTTGAAATCCTTGTGTCCTGAGGGCCAGTGCTTCCGATTCTCCTCCAGGCTCCGCTCCGCCTCCCACACCTGGGTGCATGGCCATTTATCTCGAAAGAAACCTGGTTGAGTGCGGGGCCTCCTATCTCTTGGATAAGAAGGAACGTTGTCTTGTCTGAGTCTCTGCAAGGCAAGGCCTCTGCCCAGGGGCTGAGTGTCCACGCACCCATGTGTGTATGCCTGTGTGTGCGGGTGTGTGCATGCCTGTGTGTGCATGTGTGCGTGTGCCTGTGTGCCTGTGTGTGCCTGTGTGCGTGTGTGCATGTGCATGTGTGCCTGTGTGTGCATGTGTGTATGTGTCCCTGTGCGTGTTTGCATGTGTGTGAGCACCTGGGTGTGTGTGCATGTGTGTGCCTGTGTGGGTGTGTGCCTGGGTGTGTGTGCATGTGTGTGTGCCTGTGCATGTGTTCATGTATGTGTGTGCCTGTCCGTGGGTGTACGTGTTTGTGCCTGTGTGCATGTGTGTGCATGTGTGTGCATGTGCATGTGTGCATGCCTGTGTTGTGCATGTGTGTGTGTGCGTGCCTGTGTGCCTGCTTGTGTGCGTGTGCCTCTCTGCTTGTGCCTGTGTGCATGTGTGCCTGCCTGTGTGCATGTGCCTGTATGTGTGCCTGTGTGTGCATGTGCATGTGTTTGCGTGTGTGTGAGCACCTGGACGTGTGCCTCTCTGCTTGTGCCTGTGTGCATGTGTGCGTGTGTCTGTGTACCTGCCTGTGTGCATGTGCCTGTACGTGTGCCTGTGTGTGCATGTGCGTATGTGTGCCTGTGCATGTGTGTGCGCCTGTGTGTGTTTACATGTGTGTGTGAGCACCTGGGCATGTGTGTGCTTGTGTGCATGTGCATGTGTGTGTGCCTGTGTGTGCATGTGTGGGTGTGTGCCTGGGTGTGTGTGCATGTGTGTGCCTGTGCCTGTGTTCATGTATGTGTGTGCCTGTGCGTGGGTGTGCATGTGTTTGTGCCTGTGTGTACGTGCGCATGTGTAGGTGTGCCTGTGTGTGTGCATGTACGTGTGTGTGCCTGTGCATCTTTGTGCATCTGCCTGTGTGTGCCTATGGGTGCACCTATGTGTGCGTGTGTGCGTGTGCCTGTGTGTGATGGGCTGATGGGCAGGGAGTGGGGACGGCCTAGTCAGGATGAGACAAATGTTGCTGCAGGGGTGGACCCCAGCCCCCACCCTCTGCTGGGCGTGGCCCCAACTGCCCCTCTTGTTGGCGCAGAGCAGGGAGAGGCTGGCCAGGGCTGCCCCGACCCCGTGGACGGCCAGATGCTCCAGGGTGTCTGCAGCCCCGTCCGAGGCCTGTCCTGTACTCTGGTGGACACAGACATTGTCAATTTCCTGTGTCCCCTGGAGACAGACAGGCCCAGGCCCAGCCCCTGCCTCCTCTGCCTGCCCACTTCTAGAAGGTTCTTGAATGTTTTGAGGTTCCCCCATCACAGCCAGGCTTCCTCTTGTTTAATCCAGAAAAGGTTGGCAGGTGAGTGTGAGGTCTTGCCTGAGCCTCCGTTCCTCTGTGCAGGCCCTGCCTGGATGCCCTGTGGCTCCCAAGTCATGTCTCCACCCTCTTGGTCCCCAGCTCCAGCCTCTTCCTCCCCACCTGGCCTTCCCCTCAGGATCCACCCCTCCCTGCAGCCTCCTCCCTGGCCGTCATCCTCGTGGCCTGGCTGAGGGACTCCTCCAGTCGCTCCTGTCCTCAGCTCTGGGTGGGGCCGGTAGTCCTGGGGCTCAGCCTCTGTGTGGTGTCCAGCAGGTGCCTGGCAACTGCCTGCTTTTCCGCCTAGCCTCAACAGCCCGGCCCGGGCCTCTCATGGGGAAGGGTTCCGCACCCACCAGGGCACCTTTGGCCCTCTGGCTGGGTGCTGGCAAGTGGGTTTCAACCCTGGGGCCTGACTGGGGCCTCCCACCGGCATCTTTCATTTGGGTGCAAAGCAGAGCAGAGTTTTGAGATGCACACGGCGATGCCATCAGGTCTTCAGGGGCTTTGGACTGCCTGTGGGTGGCAGACTTGGCCGGCCCTGGGCCTCTTCCTGTGTCATCCCCGGCTGCGCTTTGGAGGGGAGGGCATTGTGAGAGCCGAGGGCTGTGGATGTGTGGGGGCTCTCATTTAATCTTCACCAGCCAGGATGGGGTGGCTGGAGACCCCCTAGCCTGGGTGCACCCAGGGTCACACTCAGGAGGGGGGCAGGCGTCTGCAGTCCGGCCCTGGCTCCCACCCGCTGGCTGCAGAGATGCCCGCTTCTGCTTGGAAGGGACCTGGGTTCCGGAACAGCTTGGGGCTGGGAAGCTGCCCCCTCCTCCACTCTCTGGTCCCTGGCGGGAGCTGCATCCCCACTTTTGTTAGGGCGCTGGGCTAGGAGGGCGGGAGCCAGGCAGAGGCAGTGAGCTGTCTTCAAACAGATGCGTCGCCCCTCCCTCTGCGCCTGGCGCTGGTGGGCGGCGGAGGCTGTGGGATCTATTAATGTTCTGAGCGTGTGCTGGGGGCCTCCTCCTTCCTGCCCCCGCCCCGGCTCCTCTGTCGGTCTGTTGCCATGGGTGTGTGGGGTGAGGGGTCTCCTCCTTCCTGCCAGTGCCCCTTATCCTCTGTTGGGCTGTCGCCATGGGTGTGCAGGGTGGGGTTGCATAGAGCCTGGCATGCCCTAAACTGAGGAGGCCGAGGGTTGGGGAGCAGGAGCCCGGGTGCTAATGAGGGAATGAGGTTTCAATATCTGTGGCAACTTCAGAGGCCCATCTCAGGGCAGGTGGGGGTACCCCCCAACCTGGGGAGCAAACCTGCCGCCCAACACCAGCGCTCTGCCTGAGATGAGAGCACATCAGCCTGTCCAGTGCCTGGGAGAGGAGGGCGCAGGTGGGGGCAGGGGCTGGGCAGGCGGAGGGGTCACAGCCTGGTGGGGGTCTCGCCCAAAGTTGGGGTACAGGTGGGGGAACTGTGTCGCCATCCTCCATGTATTTGAGGCGGGGTCACAATGAACGGTGTGGTTGGGTGAGCCCAGCCCAGCCCCAGCTGTGAGCTCCCCTGCCGAGAGTGTGCAGGTGGGTGGGAACAGGGGCCAGTCAAGCAGATTGTGGGGTGGAGGCTGGCCGGGCCTCATGGCAGCTCCCAGCCCCCGGCCCCCTCCTGAGCCGTTTGGTGTCGTGTGTGTGTGTGTAGTCCCCGTTTGGTGTCGTGTGTGTGTGTGTATGTAGTCCCCTTTTGGTGTCCTGTGTGTGTGTGTGTAGTCCCAGTTTGGTGTCGTGTGTGTGTGTGTGTGTG
>PVKV010039051.1:0-13373 GCA_004027835.1 Alouatta palliata | reverse complement strand
AACCCCGTCTCTACTAAAAATACAAAAATTAGCTGGGCATGGTGGCACGTGCCTGTAGTCCCAGCTACTCGGGAGGCTGAGGCAGGAGAATTGCTTGAACCCAGGAGGCGGAGGTTGCGGTGAGCCGAGATCGCGCCATTGCACTCCAGCCTGGGTAACAAGAGCGAAACTCTGTCTCAAAAAAAAAAAAAAAAGAAAATCGTTAGAACAAACATTGATAAAATATAGTGGTGAATTTAATAAATTTTGACTGAAAATCAGATCATTTTGTGTTAAATTCATATTTTGTACATTTTAATTAAATATTTTATATAATACATAAATATATTATTTTTTATTAAAATATAAAGCTCTAAAACTCTATGCATTCTTTTTGGACTTTTGGCTAAGATCAAATGTAAAACTTTAGACAGCAATAATGTGTTGAAGAAGTTGCATTTCATTTTATTTTTTATTTCAATAGTTTTTGGGGAACATGGTTTTTTGTTACATGGATAGGTTACTTAGTGGTAATTTCTGAGATTTTGGTGCACCCATCACCCGAGCAGTGTACACTGTACCCCATGTATAGTGCTTTATCATCCCTCATCCTCCTACCCACTTCCCCTAGTCCCTAGAGTCCAATTCTTGGGCCTTTGCATCCTCATAGTTTATTTCCCACTTATGAGTGAAAACATACAATGTTTGGTTTTCCATTCCTGAGTTACTTCATTTAAAATAATGGTCTCCAACTCACTGCAGTTTTCTGTGAATGCCAGTATTTCATTCCTTTTTTTTTGGCTGAGTAGTATTCTGTGGTACATATATACCATATTTTCTTTATCCACTCGTTGGCCAGTGGGCCTTTAGGCTGGTTCCGTATTTTTATAATTGCATATTATGCTGCTATAAACATGTGCTTGCAAATGTCTTTTTCATATAATGACTTCTTTGCCTCTGGGTAGATACCCAATAGTGGGATTGCTGGTTCAAATGGTAGATCTATTTTTAATTCTTTAAGGAATCTCCATACTGTTCTCTACAGTAGTTGTACTAGTTTACATTTCCACCAGCAGTGTATCAGTGTTCCCTTTTCACTGCATCCATGCCAACATCTATTATTTTTTTATTTTTTTTATTATGGTCATTCTTGCAGGAGTAAGGTGGTAGCTCATTGTGGTTTAAATTTGTATTTTCCTGACAATTAGTGATATTGAGCATTTTTATATGTTTGTTGGCCATTTGTATATCTTCTTTTGAGAATTGTCTATTCATATCCTTAGCCCACTTTTTGATGTGGCTATTTGTTTCTTTCTTGCTGATTTGTTTGAGTTCTTTGAAGATTCTGGATATAAGTCCTTTGTTGGATGCATAGTTTGTAAGTATTTTCTCCTATTCTGTGGGTTGTCTATTTACTCTGCTGATTATTTCTTTTGCTGCAGTGAAGCTTTTTAGTTTAATTAGGTCCCATCTATTTATTTTTGTTTTTGTTGCATTTGCTGTTGGGTTCTTGGTCATGAACTCTTTGCATAAGTCAATGTCTAGAAGAATTTTACCAATGCTATCTTCTAGAATATTTATGGTTTCAGATCTTAGATTTAAGTCTTTGATCCATCTTGGGTTGATTTTTATATAAAGTGAGTGATGAGGATCCAGTTTCATTCTTACACATGTGGCTTGCCAATTATCCCTGCACTATTTGTTAAATAAGGTGTTCTTTGCTCACTTTATGTTTTTGTTTGCTTTACCAAAGATCAGTTGGATGTTAAGTATTTGGCTTTATTTCTGGGTTCTTTATTCTGTTTTATTGGTCTACATGTTTATTTTTATACCAGTACCATGCTGTTTTAGTAACTGTAGCATTGTAGTATAGTTTGAAGTCAGTTGAAGTGATACTTCCATGTTTGTTCTTTTTGCGATAGTATTGCTTTGGCTATGCAAGGTCTTTTTTGATTCCATATGAATTTTAGGATTGTTTTTCCTAGTTCTGTGAAGAATAATGATAGTACTTTGATGCTAATTGCATTGAATCTGTAGCTTGCTTTTGGCTGTATGGTCATGTTCACAATATTGATTCTATCCATCCATGAGTATGGAATGTGTTTCCATTTGTTTGTGTCATCAATAATTTTTTTCAGCAGTGTTTTGTAGTTTTCCTTGTAGAGATCTTGCACTTCCTTAGTTAGGTATATTCCTGAGCTTTTTTTTTTTTTGGCAGCTGTTTTAAAAGGCACTGAATTCTTAATTTGTTTCTCAGCTTGGTCATTGTTGGTATATAGCAGTGTCTAATGATTTGTGTGCATTAATTTTTATTCTGAAATTTTAGTGGATTCATTTATCAGATCTACAAACTTTTTGGATGAGTAAGTTTTTCTAAGTATATGATCATATCTTCTATGAACAGTGACAGTTTGACTTTCTCTTTACCTATTTGGATGCCCTTTATTTCTTTCTCTTGTCTGATTGCTCTGGCTAGGAATTCCAGTATTATGTTGAATAGAAGGGGTGAGCATGGACATCCTTGTCTTGTTTCAGTTCTCAAGGGGAATGCTTTCAAGTTTTTCCTGTTCAGTACAATGTTGGCTGTGGGTTTGTAATAGATGGCTTTTATTACTTTGAGGTAAGTCCCTTCTATGCCAGTTTTGCTGAGGGTTTTAATCAGAAAGGGATTCTGGATTTTGTCAAATGCTTTTTCTGCTTCTATTGAGATGATCATATAATTTTTGTTTTTAGTTCTGTGTATGTGATGTATCACATTTATTGACTTGCATTTGTCCAACCATCCCTACATTCCTGTTGTGAAACCTAGTT
Organism: Alouatta palliata; assembly: GCA_004027835.1. Lineage (NCBI taxonomy): Eukaryota > Metazoa > Chordata > Mammalia > Primates > Atelidae > Alouatta > Alouatta palliata. The sequence continues at coordinate 10,583 of PVKV010039051.1, read as the reverse complement.
GATCATGGTGTGTTATCTTTTTGATATGCTGTTGGGTTCAGTTAGCTATATTTTGTTGAAGATTTTTAGATCTATGTTCAATCAGGGATATTGGTCTGTAGCTTTCTTTTTGTGTTTTGTTCTTTCCTGGTTTTGGAGTTAGGGTGATACTGGCTTCATAGAATCATCTTTAGGGAGGATTCCCTCTTTCTCTATTTTTTTTTTGAAATAGTTCAGTAAGCTTGATGCTGATTTTTCTTTGAATGTCTGAAAGAATTTATCTGTGAATCTATGGTCCTGGACTTTTTTTTTATAGGTAATTTTAAAAATTACTGTTTCAGTCTCACTGTCTGTTATTGGTCTATTCAGTTTCTATTTCTTCATGATTTAATCTAGGAGGTTTGTATATTTCCTGGAATTTATCTGTCTCTTCTAAATTTTCTAGTTTGTGTGCATAAGGTGTTCATAGTAGCCTTGAATGATCTTTTGTATTTCTGTGATACTGGTTGCAATATCTCCATTTCATTTCTAATTGAGCTTATTTGAATCTTCTCTCTTCTTTTCTTGGTTAATCTTGCTAATAGTCTATCAGTTTTATGTATCATTTCAAAAAACCAGCTTTTTGTTTCATTTATCTTTTGTATTTTTTTTTTCAATTTCATTTAGTTCTGCTCTGATCTTGGTTATTTCTTTTCTTCTTGTTTGGAGTTTGGTTTGTTCTTATTTCTGTAGTTCCTTGAGGTGTGGCCTTAGATTGTCTATTTGTGCTCTTTCAGACTTTTTGATCTAGGCATTTAATACTATGAACTTTTAGCACAGCTTTTGTTGTATCCCAGAGGCTTTTCAAATGTCATGTCACTATTACCATTCAGCTGAAAGAATTTTTAAATTTGTATCTTGATTTCATTGTTGGCCCCAAAATAATTCAAGAGTAGACTATTTAATTTCCATGTATTTGGATGGTTTTGAGGGTTTCTTTAGGAGTTATTTTCCAGTTTTATTCCATTATGATCTGAGAGGATAGTTGGTATAATTTTGATTTTCTTAAGTTTATTGAGACTTGTTTTGTGACCTGTCATATGGTCTATCTTGGAGAATGTTTCGTGTGCCAAAGAAAAGAATGTGTATTCTGCAGTTGTTGGGTTGAATGTTCTGTAAATATCTGTTTAGTCCATTTGTTCTAGGGTGTAGTTTAAGTCCATTGTTTGTTGATTTTCTGTCTTGATGACCTATCTAGTGCTGTCAGTGGAGTATTGAAGTCCCCCACTATTTTTGTGTTGCTGTCTATCTCATTTACTAGGTCTAGTAGTAATTGTTTTATAAATTTGAAAGCTCCAGTGTTAGGTGCATGTGTATTTAGGCTTGTGACATTTTCCTGTTGGACTATTTCTTTTATCATTATATAATATCCCTCTTAGCATTTTTATACTGTTGTTGCTTTAAAGCCTATTTTGACTGATATAAGAATAGCTACACTTGCTCACTTTTGTTTTTCATTTGCATGGTATATCCTTTTCTACCCCTTTACCTTTCGTTTATGTGACTCCTTATGTGTTGAGTGAGTCTTTTGAAGACAGCAGGTACTTGATTGGTGGATTTTTAACCATTCTGCCATTCCATATTTTTTAAGCGGAACATTTAGGCCATTTACATTCAGCGTACATATTGAGGCATGGTGTACTGTTCTATTCATCATGTTAATTGTTGCCTTAAAACCTTTTTTTCTATTGTGTTATTGCTTTTTAGATCATGTGAAGTTTATGCTGTAAGGAGGTTTTAGTTTGGTGTATTTTGGGGTTCTTTTTCTTCAATATTTAGAACTCCTTTTGGCCTTTCTTGTAGTGCTCACTTAGTATTGGCAAATTCTGTCAGCATTTGTTTGTCTGAAAAAGACTTTATCTTACCTTCATTCATGAAACTTAGTTTTGCTGGATACAAAATTCTTGGTTGACAATTGTTTTGTCTCAGGAGGCTAAAGATGGGACCTCAATTCCTTCTGGCTTTGTAAGGCTTCTGCTGAGAAGTCTGCTGTTAATCTGATAGGTTTTCCTTTATAGTCCACATGATGATTTTGGCTAACAGCTTAAAGATCCTTTTGATCATCTTGACAGCCTGATGAATATGTGCCTAGGTGATGATCTTTTTGCAATGAATTTCTCAGGTGTTCTTTGAGCTTCTTGGATGTCTAGATTGCTAGCAGGGCTAAAGAAGTTTTCCTCAATTGGATGATTTGCATGATTTTATTTGGATGTCTAGATGGCTAGGAGGGCCAACGAAGTTTTCCTCAATTATTCCCTCAAGTAAGTTTTCCAAACTTATAGATTTATTTTCTTCTCCAGGAACACCAATTATTCTTAGGTTTGGTCATAACATAATCCCCAATTTTTTGCAGGCTTTGTTCTTTCTTTTTTATTTGTCTCTATCTGATTGGGTTAATTCAAAAGCCTTGTCTTTGAGCTCTGAAGTTCTTTCTTCTACTTGTTCTAGTCTATTGTTGAAACTTTCCAGGCATTTTGTATTTCTCTATGTGTGTCTTTCATTTCCAGAAGTTGTCATTAGTTTTTCTTTTTGATACATATTTCTCTGGAGAGTTTTTCTTCAACATCATGTATTTTTTAAAAATTATTTAAGTTGGTTTTTACCTTTCTTTGGTATCTTCTTGAGTAGCTTAATAATCAACCTTCTGAATTCTTTATCTGGCAATTCAGAATTTTCTTCTTGATTTGAATTTATTGCTGGTGATATTTTGAGGATGTTATAGAACTCTAGTTTGTCATATTACCAGAGGTACTTTTCTAGTTCCTTCTGATTTGGGAAGACTATTTCAGGATGTTATAGGCAGTGGCATTAGGTATTATCTTCTTCCTGGGATCAGGGTTATTCCGTAATGAGTTGCTGTAATGGCCTGAGTTGGCTGGCCTTTAGCCAGGAGGTTGCATTTTCAAGAGAGCACTAGCTACCATAATGGGAGGGGGCTTGCCTTAACATGTCCTGGGTAAATATTTTGGCTTCTCAGGTGGTGGGCTTCCAGGAGTTTCTGTTTTGTGTTTGGTTACCAGGGTGGGTAGGGAAATACCATCAGCTGGGGGCAGGATTAGGTGGGTCTAGGCTCAGACTCTCCTTGAGTGGGGATTGGCCACTGTGGGGGTCAGGGGATGATTCTCAGGTCAATGGCGTTATATTCTAGGTGGGATTATGGCTGCCTTTGCTGTGTCCAGGCAAGTGGGGGACAGTGGTAGCAAGTGGCCTCAGCCAGTTCCCACGTAGTTGGAAAGGCTAGTCTCACTCCATGGTGCCATGCTGAAATCTTGTCTGAGGCAATGAGCTCCCCTGCTGAGAAATGGCATTGCTTTCAGACTTCACCCCTTCCAGTCTTCCTACTCTGTCTGCAGCAGCTCCTGCACTCCCACACTCACTTGTATCCACAGCTGCTCCCACTTGTCCCTGGGACTCTGCTCAAGAAAATTTGTGCCCAGTTGAACCCACTACCAATTTCAGTTTGAAATTTCCTCACTACCAATTTCAGTTGGAAACTTCCTTTACCCTGTGGAACTCCCCCCTCCCCACCCCATTTCCACTGGCTGGCTTCCCCAGAGGTCCTGTAAGATCTAGTCAGGGATGGCTTTCCTGGGCTCAAGCTGGAGACTGGGAGTGCATGCAAGGCACTTCCTGCTGCTACTTCTATTTTTATATTTTTCATGACTCCCTAAATCTGTTTCATTTCTAGGTAAGGTTAAGTTCTTCTCCTGTGATTTGAATTTTAAGAGTCCCCAGTGGGGATGTGGGTTCAGAGGTAGGTCTCCCACCTCACACTTTGGGAATTCACAGTTTTTGCTTGTTTCATGGAACTTACAGCAGCATGTTGCTTCTTTCAAAGAGTCTGTTAATTTTTTTGTTTTTTCTAGTACATTTCTTCTGTGGTACTTGGAGCAAAAGATCATGGTGTGAGTCTCCACATACTGTTTTGTCTGTCCATGTGGGAGCTGCATGTTAGCCCTGTCTTCTATGTGCCATCTTCTCTGCTTCTTGAGAATTTGTCTTTTATTGGGTAAAGCATGACAAGCGTCATGTTACTTAAGGAGGAGGCTATATATACTGAATTCCTTTAGATATTTTAAAATATTTAAGTCAAGTATGTTAGAAACATTAAGGGTAACTATTAAATAAATGGACATACTGTCTATAGCATTCAAATTCGCAGAGAGGGAAATGGGAAGGGACATAGAAATCATATCAGTCTCAAGAAGATAGGAAAGGAGGATAAAACTAAAGAACTTCTTCACAGCAAAAGGAACAGTCAGCAGAGGAAACAGACAATTCACAGAGTGAGTGAAAAGCCTCACAATCTCTACATCCAACAAAGGACTAATATCCAGAAATGCAAATCAAAACCACAATGCAATACTAACTTACTTATGCAAGAATGGCTATAATCAAAAATCAAAAAACAAAAAGATATTGGCGTGAATGTAGTAAGAAGGGAACACTTACACACTGCTGGTGGGAATGTAAACTAGTACAACCACTATGGAAAACAGTGTGGAGATTCCTTAAAGAAGTAAAGATAAAACTTTACTTCTTTATACAGTAATCCCACTACTGGGTATCTACCCAGAGGAAAAGAAGTCATTTTACGGAAAAGATACTTGCACATGCACACTTACAGCAGTATGATTTGCAGTTGTAAAAATATGAAATCAACCAAATGCCCATCAGTCAATGAGTATATAAAGAAATTGTGTGTATATATATATGTGTGTATATATATATATACACACACACACACAATTGGATATATATATATAATTTCTTTATATATATATACACACAATATCCTTTATATATATACAATATATAATATCTTTATATATCTATATATACAATATATAATATGTATATTATATATACAATATCCTTTACACACACACACACACACACACACACACACAATGGAACACTACTCAGCCATAAAAAGGAACAAAATAATGGCATTCACAGCAACCTGGATAGAACTGGAGACTACTATTCTAAGTGAAGTAACTCAGGGATGGAAAACCAAACATCGTATGTTCTCACTCATAAGTGGGAAATAAGCTATGAGGTTGCAAAGGCATAATGATCGTACAATGGACTTTGGGGACTCAAGGAAAAGGGTGGGAGGGGGTGAGGGATAAAAGACTACAAATTGGGTTTAGTGTATACTCCTTGGGTGATGGGTGCACCAGAATCTTACAAATCACCACTAAAGACCTTACTCATGTAACCAAATGCTACATGTTCCCCAAAAACCTATGGAAATAATGATTAAAAAAAAGAAAACAACAACAACAAAAAAAAACACACACAAAAGAATGATAAACATAAGACACAAAATTAGATAATATGAATAGCAACACATGAGTAATCACAATAAATATAAATAGAACAAACACAACATATATTAGTTGTTATTTATACCTTTCTTACCTTCCCACATTTACCTGAAGGCAATGCTTCTCTTCGCCATTGGCTTAGAGCTTTGACACAAGTCTGTGTGTCTTTGTTTTGCTAGTAGAGTATATGGGAATGTATCCAATGCCACATAAGAGCAGAGGCTTTAAATATGTTTGTGTGATTTGTCTTGACCTCTTGTGCTTTTGCCCTCTGTGTGAAAACACCTTGTCCCAGATGAGGCAGCTAATTTAGCCTGGAACCCAGAATGAAAAGATACATGGAGAACATCTGAAAGTTACTTCAAGTCTGAAGCTGAGCCCAAGCCAAGTCTAGCAGAACTCAGCAGAGTCACAGCCAACACACATATCTGAGAGAATAAGATAACATTTATTTTTTTAAGCCATTGAGTTTGTTTGCTTTTAATAAATTCAACTGCGACACTTGTTCACTAATTGTATTTGTTTTCTAGGGCTGCTGTAACAAAGTACCACAAACTGAATGGTTTAAAACAACATAATTTTATTCTCACAGTTCTAGAAACCAGAGGTCTGAAATAAAGGTGTTAGAGGGTCATTCTCCACCTGAAACCTGGCGGAATCCTTCCTAGCCTCTTCTTAGCTTCTGCTGGTTTGTTAGAAATTTTTGGTGTTCCTTGGCTTGCAGCTGCATAATTCCCAATCTCTGCCTTTTTGCCATATGGCATTCTCTCTGTCTTTGTGTTCTCACGTGGCCATCTTGTTATGAGAACAGTACTCATATTGGATTAGGGACCCACCCAGCTCTGGTATGACATCCTCTTAACTAATTACATCTGCAATCACCCTATTTCCAAGTAAGGTCATATTCTGAGGTCTCTGTGGTTAGTGTCAACATATTTTTTTTTTCAGTGGGGAGACAACAATTCAACCCATAACACGAATACATAAATTGATGTCTAGAAATTGGATGTTTATGTAATAAAAACCCAAGATATGTGGTGACCAAGATGTAGGTAGTGAAAAACTATTCTAGGAACATGTAAACATGGACATGTTTTGTAGTGGTGAAACATCGGGTAAAGCAGAAAATATGACAAGTGAACTTGTGATTTGTGCAAAGAGATTTGGAGATAGTATGTTGCCAGCTTGAATTAGTTGTTATCAGTGGCATTTAATAAAACACAGAAAAAAATATTTGGTTGAAAGCTGGGATGAAAAGAAAAACAGAATCAAGGAAGCCTGTGATTGTAAGGATGAAAAATGAATATTTCTCATCTCCAACCAATGAAACATATTGAGAAATATGTTCTCGATACATGAAGGCTGAATGGGCTCCAAATTAAGATACGGCCTTAGGGAAAGGACATAATTAAAAGCAGTATATCAATCACATCTTTTGTTAAACCTCTGATTGGATTAAATGGTCTCTAGGACACCCATTCTACTAGAGTATACTCCTCTGCCCCATTTACTTTATCCTGGACAATGTGACAAAATTTTGCCAGTGGAAAGTGAGCAGGCATATTGTGGGCTGATAGACCAAGTGAAAAAATTTAGAAAGCATATTAAAGATTTGAAAAATACAATTAGCAAGTTTGATCTATAGATATTATGGACTCTTAAATCCAACAAACAGAGATATATAGTCTTTTCAAGTATCTATGGAATTTTCAAGACAATTGATTATATAATGTCACACAAATTTCAGAGAATATTATGCACACTAGAATTAACAGTGTCATTAACTTACAAATCAACAATAAATAGTTTAAATCTCTGCTCCTCCCCAATAACCTTGGAATGAAATGAATGCACTTGTCAATAATTCATGAAATAAAAAAGAAATTTTAATAGGAATTACAGATATGAACATCAGTAAAGATGCATGTGACAGAGATTACTGCAAAAATTTTCCTGTTTATTGCAATAGTGCTATAATGAGGTTGTCTCACCAAAGACTGAATTTTCAGCATACTTTGCTGCTAGATGTGGTTATATGACTTGATTTATATTAAAAGAATGTGACTGGAAATGATCCAGGCATGGTGGATGATACCTGTTATCCTAGCACTTTGGGAGGCTGAGGCAGGTGGATATCTTGAGCTCTGGGGTTTGAGACCAGCCTGGGCAAAAAGGTGAAACCCTGTGTCTACAAAAAAACATAAAAATTAGCCAGGTGTGTTGGCATATGCCTGGGGTCCCAGATACTTGGGAGGCCAAGGTGGGAGGATTGCTTGAGCCTGGGAAATTGAGGCTGCAGTGAGCCATAATTGTGCCATTGCACTCCAGCCTGGGTGACAGAATACCTATGTCAAAAAAAAAAAGAAAAAAAAAAGTGAATGGAAAAAACATTCGTCCTTCCAGGCCTTGCATATAAAACGTTGCACACATATTCCTCCATGCTTTACCTTTCCTTATTTGCTGGAATGATGGTGACAAAAGTGACCTTGAGAAATATGTTTTAAAGATGGCAAAGGATACATTAGCTTAGGATCCAGATATATCTGTGAACTTGGAATATCCACTTTCATTTTTAGATCAGGAGGAAGTTAAGTATCTCATTTGATCCATCATCTACTGGATTCTCTTTATTATTGTAGTTCAATCATTTACCCTAATTGACATCCAATGCTTCTAGGACCTAACTAGAACACTTATTTGGGGAAGTTTATAGTTTAATAAGTTTATTTTGAAAGTATTGAAAACAGGCCAGGTGTGGTGGCTCCCACCTGTAATCCCAGCATTTTGGGAGGCTGAGATGGGTGGATCATGAGGTCAGGAGTTTGAGACCAGCCTGGCCAGCATGGTAAAACCCTGTCTCTACTAAAAATACAAAAATTAGTCAAGCATATTGGTGCACACCTGTAGTCCCAGCTACTTGAGAGGCAGAGGCAGGAGACTCGTTGGAACCCAACAGGCAGGGTTGCAGTGAACCAAGATCATGTCATTGCACTCCAGCCTGGGTAACACAGCAAGACTCCATCTCAAAAAGAAAAAAAAAATATTGAAAATGAGTATTTGGCTGAAGAAGCTGAAGAAGAAGAATAGTAAATCTAAAAAAATAGAACTAGAAATGAGAAATGAAGAATATAAATGAATGGGAAAGTAAGGAAGAAACAATAGAGATTAAGAAACCAAAAGCTTGTTGTTTTAAAAAACAATAGACCAATCTCCAGAAAGACTAATCAACAACAAAAATAATGAAGACACCATTAAACACTAGAAAAAAAGGGGGGTATAGTTGTATAATTGGTGTATTAGTCTTTTCTCAAGCTGCTATAAGGACATACCTGAAACTGGGTAATTTATAAAGAAAATTAGTTTAATTGACTCACAGTTCCATGGGGCGGGGAGGCCTCAGGAAAGTTAGAATCATGGCATAAGGGGAAGCAAACATGTCCTTCTTTGCATGGCAGCAGAAGGAGATGTGCAGAGTGAAGGGTAGGAAAATTCCCTTATAAAATCATCCAATCTTATGAGAACTCTCTCACTATCACGAGAGCAGCATGGAGGTAACCACCCCCATGATTCAGTTCTCTCCCACCAGGTCCCTCTCACAACAAATGGGGATTTCACAGCTTCACTAGGGAGTGCCCATTGGGGACTCTGTGTGGGGGCTCTGGCCCCACAATTCCCTTCCACACTGCCCTAGTAGAGGGTCTCCGTGAGGGCTTTGCCCCTGCAGCACACCTCTGCCTGGACATCCAGCTGTTTCTATACATTATTTGAAATCTAGACAGAGGTTCCCAAACCTCAAATTCTTGTTTTCTGCACACCCTCAATTCTTGTTTTCTGCACATAGTTTAAGATGAGATTTGGGTGGGAACAAAATCAAACCATATCATTTTGCCTTGGCCCCTCTCAAATCTCATGTCCTCATATTTCAAAATACAATCATGGCTTCCCAACAGTTCCCCAAAGTCTTAATTCATTCCAGCATTAACTCAAAAGTCGAAGTCCAAAGTCTCATTTGAGACAAGGCAAGTCCCTTCCACCTGTGAGACTGTAAAATCAAAAGCAAGTTATTTACTTCCTAGATGCAATGAGGGTACAGGCATTGGGTAAATACAGCCATTCCTAATGGGAGAAATTGGCCGAAATGAAGAGGCTACAGGCCCCATGCAAGTCTGAAATCCAGTGGAGCAGTCAAATCTTAAAGCTCCAAAATGATCTCTGTTGACTCTATGTCTCATGTCCAGCTCTTGTTAATGCAAGAGGTGGACTCCTAAGACCTTGGGCAGCTCTGACCCTGTAGCTTTGCAGGGCACTGTCTCCATCCCAGCTACTTTCATGACTGGTGTTGAATGTCTGTGGCTTTTCCAGAAGCCTGGTGCAAGCTGTCAGTGATTATACTGAGTCTGGAGGATGGTGGCCTTCTGCTGACAGCTTCACTAGGGAGTGCCCCACTGGGGACTCTGTGTGGGGGCTCTGATCCCACAGTTCCCTTCCCTACTGACCTAATAGAAGTTCTTCATGAGGGCTCTGCCCTTGCAGCACACCTCTGCCTGGACATTCAGCTGTTTCTAGACATCATCTGAAATCTAGGCAGAGGTTCCCAAACCTCAATTCTTGTTTTCTGCACACCTGCAGGACTAACACCATGTGGAAACTGCCAAGGCTTGGGGCTTGCACCCTCTGAAGCAATAACCTCAGCTCCTTTTAGCCACAGCTGGAGTGGCTGGCATGCAGGGCAGCAAGTCCAGAGGCTGCACACAAGAGGGGGCCCGTGGACCTCACCCAGGAAACCATTTTCCCTTCTAGGCTTTTGGACCTGTGATGGGTGGGCCTGCTGTGAAGGTTTCTGACACTCTGCGTAGACATTTTCCCTATTGTCTTGGTGATTAGCATTTGGTTCCTGCTGATTTATGTAAATTTCTGTAGCTGGCTTGAATTTCCCCCAAGAAAATGGGTCTTTCTTTCCTACTGCATTGTCAGGCTGCAAATTGTCCAAACTTTTATGCTCTGTCATCTCTTGAATGCTTTGTGATTTGTGAATTTTTTTTTTTTTTTTTTAATATATACTTTTTATTGCATTTTAGGTTTGGGGGTACATGTGAAGAACATGCAAGATTGTTACATAGGTACACACATGGCAGTGTGATTTGCTGCCTTCCTCCCCATCATCTGTATCTGTTATTTCTCCCCATGCTATCCCTCCCCAACTCCCCACCCCCCGCTGTCCCTCCCCTTTTT
>PVKV010039049.1:0-13373 GCA_004027835.1 Alouatta palliata | reverse complement strand
AGCTCATCTATCACAGTGTTCTAGTAAAGCATATGTTGAAAAGGACAGGTTTCAGCCTAACATCTAAATTTTTGAAAGTACTATTTCAGCAACAAACAAGCTCAAAGAGCTCATCGCGAAAGTGAAATAACAGAACTATTGCTCAGATGTCACAAAAGTCAAGCTGCTGCCCTCGGCTCCGCTTGGGCAGACACGTAAGGTGGCGGCGGGTCCTTGGCAGCACCGTTCACAGTGGCATCATCATACGGGGGTAGCAGCACCTGAGAAGAAAGACGGACGGTAAGTTTGTGTTTAAAGAGCACGCACGTTCCCCGAGGTTTAGCTGTCACTGAACCTTTATGCAACTAAACACGTTCCACAACTTGTACCAAGTTCAATTTTCTAGTAAGTGGATACACTTCATTAAAAGACTTTCTGAAACCTTCAAGAAACAAATGGAGAGAGACTCTCAAGCCCTGAGTTTTTCTAACCTTGTCCATGCATACCTGGATGGCCAGAGGGCTTTGACTCTAGGAATAAAGAAATGGTCATGGCTCTGAAGAGGAAAAAGACCCCTAGGTGAGTGTATCAGTGTACACACACAAACAGGACAGGCACTTGACTGACCACCGGCAACAACTCATGGCGAGAGCTGCAAAGTGTAATGAAAACACCAAGCTTTTGGTATCAGCCTGGACTCAAAGCCTGTGTCAGTCACATGTTACCAGCGTAGCCTTCGGTAAGTTACTTAACATCAGTTTCCATGACTATGAAATAAGGGATACCTGAAAGTGAGCGGTCTATACACGGGCTGATTTGGACTTTCTTGGAATAGAAAATGGAATACAGAATAGAGTATCAACTCAATATAATCACCCTTCATTCAGTAAACTAACATTTATTATGCCTGTAGTACATAACAATCATTGTGGATACAGGATAATCAAGATAAAAGACAGTCCCTGCCCTTTAGGAGTTCAGAGATGAGAAGACAAAATAAAACCTCACCTACCTCAAGTGACTGGTGGAAAGGGAAAGACTAGTCACAAAACCACACTTTGTTAGATTTTCTATTAGGGATATCATTTATGCTCAAAGTGGTATTCATCAATTTCATGAATTTTCATTTATCTGTCCCTTTAGCTCCTACAAGAACAACACTAAAATTTTAAATTTCTGTTTCAAGTTTCTGTCACATTGCACACACACACACACACACACACACACACACACACACACACACACGCACCCCTCCTCTCTAGCTCTACACTCTTCATTACTGCTCTCCTCCCAGTCTTGGAGATCCTGTGGGGCAGAAGCTGGGTCTCATTTCCCTGAGGGTGGTCCAGTGTCTATTTGAAAGGAGGAACTCAGATGTTTGCCAAGTGACAGAGGTGCCATTTAGGCTGGCCCCTGAAAAGCCTGTATGGTTCCTTCAGCCAACTAGGCAGAGGGCATCTATATTAGCTAGGGTCCAGTCAGAACACAGAAGCCACACAGTGATGTGGATGAAGTTTAATGAAGAATTAGTAACAGGGGACTGAGGAACCAGGAACTGACTAACAGGGGGAAGAGAGCACTAACGGATATGAGGACTGAAGGAGGGCACTCAGGGAAGGAACATGCTAGGTCAGAGGTCCCGGAGGCTGGGCTAAGACACGGCTGGGGAAGGTGTGGCTGAAGCCCCCTGGACGTGAAGAAGCCTCCGGCTGAACCAGGTGTGCATAGAAGCATCTGCGGGAAGCCACCTGAGAGGCAGTGGGTGCTGGCAGGCCTGTCATGCAAAGGTGCTGCCGTCGCTGTCCCCACTTGCACTGGGCCCCGGGGGGCACTGCCAACAAGGTCCCAACACCACAGAAGCACACAGGAACGGGAGAAGGGCTTCCTCCTCCAGCGCCCCCTACTGGCCGGGCTGAACACGGTCAGGAGGTAAAGGAGAAGCATCCGCAGGGCCCAGCCCAAGTCAAGCCAAATGGGACTCTGGAACTGTGATGCAAGAAGCAGATAAACGGCGGGCAACACAGAGGCAAAGGAAATGCGCTAGAGTCAACACAGGCAACACACAGGAAAAGGTTTAATGTGCTAGACTCACGCCCTGCAGCTCCCCAGCCTTTGTTCCTGAAAGAGGTAGTAACCTTTGCCTATGTGCTAAATACTTTATATGTCACGTACTACCCAAGGTACAGACGCTGGGGTAATATTCAGCATTGCCCACATGGAAAAGGAATGGAGTAGGCAAGATACGCTCAGGACAGAACACACGCCTGAGGCAGGGAAGCACAACAGGAAACCACGCCCAACAAACCAGCACCCACTGAGCATCTACATTTCCAGGGCACTCAATCACAGCGATTCGAGCCTGAAGGCATGTCTCTGTCTGCTCTGCAGTCTAGCAGAAGGCAGACACAGTAAGACTCAACATGAGCCATGTGTGGATATAGACAAGATATTAACCAAGGAGACAGGGACGACCAATATAGGCTCCAGAGTCGAGGAAGGGTGCTTCGTAGGATGAGAAGGAGGTTACCTGGTGTGGCGTGGCGTAAGGAGGATGACATTCCGGTAGGGAATTAAGAGGGAAGCACATGACGAGGCACTCTCTGGGAACTGCAAGGGGTTTGCTACAGTAACACTGAAGGGAGAATGTGGCAGAGATGAAGCTGGAAAGACAGGCGAGGGTCAGCATATGAAGAGAACGACCTTGACAAGTTCTAGCCAGTATCTAACAACAGCATCTCCACTAGCAGTTCCACAGGGTCAGCTTGAGCTGAGGGAAGAAAAGTATTCTCTAAAACTAAGCAACAGCTCTCTTCTCTGCGTCTGCTTATTTGACTTTAGGACTGAGCCTCCAGCGCACATACGTGTGTGTACATCAGACACAGCAACTTACAACAAGTGGAAACAGCTGTGTCCAGCACCAGAAAGATTAAATTTAGCATGACTGAGCTTCAGCACAATGCTCCACCACCGCATTCAACAATTAACTGACTCATATACTTACCTTTAGATAAATTATCCTAAAACACAGTAGAGCTACTTAAATGTTTAAAACATAGAAATGGGGTCTTCCCTGTTGCCCAGGCTGGTCTAGAACTCCTGGTCTCAAGTGATCGTCCCACCTCAGCTTCCCAAAGTGTTGGGATTACAGGTGTGAGGGACCTTGCCTAGCCTTTAGAGCCACTTAAAAGGTAAAAATCAGCCATCGTACCCACCATTTTTTTCTGAGCAAAACACAAAATTCAAATTTAAATTTCCAAAATGTTCACAGAACATAAAATATTCTTAAAAAGAAAAAAAAAAAGGTGCTGCAAATCTGCCTTTTGTCAAAACAAAACTTTCACATTACATTTGGCTGTCACTATTTCTTGTTATTCATCTTGAAACTTGTTTTAACGTTTCATTTTAAATCAACACTTTAACATTTTGCAGGAGGACAAAGCCTCCTGAGTAGCTGGGATTACAAGCATGAGCCACCACAACTGGCTAATTTTTGTAAACTGTGGTAGTTTTAGTAGACATGGGGTTTCGCCACATTCTCCAGGCTGGTCCCAAAGTCCTGACCTCAGATGATCCACGCTCCTCAGCCTCCCAAAGTGCTGGGATTACAGGCATGGGCCACCACACCCAGCCAATACTTTAACATCTTCATAGTCTTTTCTTTCAAATATTCTATTGCCTTGACCCTTAATCCAAAGCTCAAGAGGCCTGGAGAAGAATTTCTCCTTTCATGAATGTTTCTGACACCCTCCCTTGTTGTCACTTTTCCTTCAACACGTACTAAACACTGATTGCAAAATATTCTCCAGATGACGCCGTTGGACTGGTTTCAAAAGGTCTCCACATGGAATTGGTTTTAACTCCTTGCAGGGGCAGCATCATCTTTTTATCTGAGTGATGCTGATACTAGTGATGATATAAAAGAAGGGCTGGTCAAGGAAGCATTGCCAGTTTCCACTGCAGTCTACTGACTAAAAGCACTTGCTATTTCTCTTTACCACAAGGATCTGTAAAGTACTCTAAAATCTGAGAAAATGACTATAGGATCAATGAACACAGAATGTGCCCATTAAGATGCCAAATGGCTGGGAGCAGGGGCTCACACCTGTAATCCCAGCACTTTCGGAGGCCGAGGTGGGCAGATCACCTGAGGTCAGGAGTTCAAGACCAGTCTGGCTAACATGGTGAAACCCCGTTTCTACTAAAAATACAAAAAATTAGCTGGGAATGGTGGCGGGCACCTGTAATCCCCGCTATTCAGGAGGCTGAGGCAGGAGAATCACTTGAATCAAGGAGGGGAAGGTTGCAGTGAGCCGAGATTGCACCACTGCACTCCAGCTTGGGCAACAAGAACAAAACTCTGTCTCAGGTGAAAAAAAAAAAAAGATGCCATATAACAAAACTGGTGACAACTCTTATTATTTTGACATTTGTGGAAGCTGGTGTTACTTAAAACCATTCTTTTTAATTTTGTTTTTAAAAACTTAATCATTCACAGTGAATGACCAAAAATAATCTCCAAGAACTAAGAATATAGGTCATGTCCTACTTCTGAAGTCACTTCCTGACAAGCAGCAGCTACTCAAGGGGCATCTAGATCAACATACTCATGAGCTTAATACCACAACCACAGACTGCTTTAGGTCAAGCAGTGCTCAACACAATCAAATTCTAAGCTAAGTTCAGTTTCTTGGAGTTGATCTTAACATGAGTTCAGTTATGGAATGGCTGGATGACAGTGGAAATCTCTTCCACAAAAAAGGGAAAATCCCTCTTGCTAATGACCTCAGACGTTCATTAGAAAGACTACCCTCTATGTATACATAATGCCTCTTCTATTGAAGTTGTCATGCTAGGTGACAGCCTGCTGGTGAGAAAGAAACTCATCTTTCATTTCAATTCAACTCAACACACGTTAAGAGTGTTACCAGAGGTAACTTCATTCTCCTCAGTTACATCAACATATACAACAGCTGGGGAGAGAAATAAGTCAAAGTCAAAGGTTGCAAAATCCAGCATCCTAGAATAAAAGTGATTCTAACTAGGCAAAAATCCACAAGATATTAATAATTTGGGGGAACCAGCTGGGTTCGTGCCTCTAATCCCAGGAGTCTGGGAGGTTGAGTCAGGTGGGTATATGTTTGAGCTCATGAGTTCGAGACCACCCTGGGCAAAACAGCAAGACTCTATCTCTATTTAAATTGTAAAACATTTTTGCGAAAACGAATTCACTCTATCAAATAACAATAAATAATAATATGCTCAGGAGGAAAGAACTATTTATTGGTAAAAATAGAAAATATTTGGAAACTATGGTTGGAACTGGACTTTTACTGTGATATTAGTTAAGTCACAAAGGCTTATTTGGAATTCTACAGTTGCTAGCATTACATTCCCCAAAGTATGAAGTTTAAGTTACACAAGGGTCTTCAGACATTCAGAAAACGTTAAAAGATTTGATTGTGGGCTGGGCGTGGTGGCTCACGCCTGTAATCCTAGCACTTTGGGAGGCCGAGGTGGGTGGATCACCTGAGGTCAGGAGTTCAAAACCAGCCTGGCCATCATGGTGAAACCCCATCTTTAAAATAAAAATAAAAATAAAAATAAAAATAAAAATAAAAATAAAGAAAAGATAAGATTTGATTGTGTTAGTGTGGTAGCTCACACCTGTAACCCCAACACTTTGGGAGGCCAAAGCAGGAGGACCGCTTGAGCTCAGGGGTTCCAGATCAGTGTGGACAACAAAGAAAACCCTGTTTCTACAAAAAATACAAAAATTAGCCTCAGGAGGCTGAGGGGGGAGAATTGTTTGAGCCCAAGGGGTTAAGGCTGCAGTGAACCATGATTGTACCACTGTTCTCCAACCTGGGTGACAGAGCAAGACCCTGTCTCAAAAAAAGAAAGAAAAATAAAGAGATGCTGATTGTGATCATGGATTCTTGGGGATCCACAAATAGACTGCAAGGAATCTACAAGTCCCCTGAAATTGCAGGCCAAATTTTGCATCTACGTGTTAATTTTCCAGGGGAGGGTGTCTAGACTTTTCACCAGACTTTCAAAGAACCACCTTGGAGATTCTGAGGTCTAACACTGGGTGTGGGGGCAGTATAAAGCACAACGTAGTTGCACCGAAAGTCTGTTCACTGGTCCCCCACATCCTAATAAGGGTGAGGTAAAGCTATAACAAAACCAGTGCCCAGATGACAACTGCGTGGCCCCTCATCTGGTCTGGAACAGGGTGAGGCGAAGCCTCAGGAAAGAGAACTGACAAAGTGTCACAGAATCAAACCTTTGAAAAATAATACGAATAGGTAACTGACAACTCTGAGAGCCACTTAAAGTCTGGGGCTAGGTAAAAGGTGAAAAAAAAAAAAAAAAAAACTTAGGATCTAAAAAAAGCACGGCAAATGTTAGTCTAGGAAAATCGAGAGTTGTATGAGGAAGGAAATGTACACTACAGAGCCCTGTGCTGAACGATATTCACATATTCACAGAGGCAAAGTAAGCACTAGCTGATGACGCAGACAAGGCATGAGATGAAACTAAACAAGGAGGATAACGCAGCAGAGAAAATGAGAAGCATGAGAGTTACATCCTATTCAAAAGGCATCTCACACTGATCATCAGCAGCTAGCAAAGGAGACTATTTTAAAATACGGAGGTAAATACAGAAGAAACGCGTGAAACAGTTTTCTGCTGGGGTAAAAAAGCGGAAGACGGGGAAGGGAGTGACAGGGGTGATTAAAAAAGAAATCTTTTGATTTGATTCTGTGATTTTTAGGGATGTGTGTGCAATATGGTATTAAAAGCAACATTTTCTTTTTTTTTTTTTTTTTTTTTTTTGAGACGGAGTCTTGCCCTGTCATCCAGGCTGGAGTGTAGTGGCGCAATATCAGCTCAGTGTAACCTCTGCCCCCGGGGTTCAAGCAATTCTCTTGCCTCAGCCTCCTGAGGAGCTGGGATAACAGGCGCCCGCCACCACACCTGGCTAATTTTTGTGCTTTTAGTAGAGACAGGGTTTCACCATGATGGTCAGGCTGGTCTCGAACTCCTGACCTCATGATCCACCCATCTCGGCCTCCCAGAGTCCTGGGATTACAGGGGCGAGCCACTGCCCCCAGCTTAAATATCTTTAATAAATGTATTTATGTGGCTCAAGCCTGTAATTCCAGCACTTTGGGGAGGCCAAGGTGGGAAGATCACCTGAGGCAGGGAGTTCTATGTTTGCCATGTTTGACCAACATGGCAAATCCCCATCTCTACTAAAATTACAAAAGTTAGCCAGGCGCGTTGGCAGGAACCTGTAATCTCAGCTACTGGGGAGGCTGAGGCAGAAGAACTGATTGAAACCCGGGAGCAGAGGTTGCAGTCAGCCGAGACTGTGCCACTTCACTCCAGCCTGAGCAAACAACTGCAAGACTCCACCTCAAAAAAAAAAAAAAAAAAAAAACTAAATTGGTTATACCACATTTGCCTATTTTGATGTGAGATTCCTTTACTCAAGCCAAACAGGAAATGGGAGGTAAGTATACAATGTCTGGGCTTATCTTTAAGATAGACAGTTGAAGTAGCTCACAATTCTAATCCCAGCACTTTGGGAGGCCAAGGTGAGAGGATCACCTAATGTCAGAAGTTCAAGACCAGCCTGGCCAACATGGTGAAACCCCGTCTCTATCAAAACTCAGAAATTTTGGTGCATGCCTGTAATCCCAGCAGCTCGGGAGGCTGAGGCAGCAGAATCACTTGAACCCAGCAGGCAGAAGTTACAGCAAGCCAACATTGCACCATTGAACTCGAGCCTGGGCAACAAGAGTGAAACTCTGTCTCAAAAAATAATAATAATAATGATATCTAAAATAAGCCGGGCGTGGTGGCTCACACCTGTAATCCCAGCGCTTTGGGAGGCTGAGGCAAGTGTATCACAAGGTCAGAGGTTCGAGACCAGCCCAACTAACATGACAAAACCCCATCTCTACTTAAAACTTAGCCAGATGTGATGGCGGGTGCCTGTAATGCCAGCTACTTGGGAGGCTGATGCAGGAGAATTGCTTGAACCCAGGAGGTGGATGTTTCGGTGAGCCAAGAGTGCACCACTGCACTCCAGCCTGGGCGACAGAGACAGACTCCACTGCGCAAAAAGAAAAAAAAGTATCTAGAATAAGGTTTCCAAACTTTCTGAACACCCCCACCTATGATATACACTATAAGTAAATAGAGTCACGCAACTCTTTATTTTTTATTCTAAGGTATACATTTTTTTTTTTTTTTTTTTTTTTGAGACGGAGTTTCGCTCTTGTTACCCAGGCTGGAGTGCAATGGCGCGGTCTCGGCTCACCGCAACCTCCGCCTCCTGGGTTCAAGCGATTCTCCTGCCTCAGCCTCCCGAGCAGCTGGGACTACAGGCACGTGCCACCATGCCCAGCTAATTTTTGCATTTTTAGTAGAGACGGGGTTTCACCGTGTTGACCAGGATGGTCTCGATCTCTTGACCTCGTGATCCACCTAGGCCTCCCAAAGTGCTGGGATTACAGGCGTGAGCCACCACGCCCGGCCTAAGGTATACATTTTTGTACATCTTAACATCTCAGAATTTTGGCTGTGCCTTGTAACTGACAGCACCTCACAGTTAGAAGCACCTAAAATAATAGTGCTGTTGACAACTGATAACATCTTGTATGCAATGAATCTAAGACACCAGGAGATGAGAATATAAACACATTTTGGGGAGTTCTAATAAGAAACTCCTCTCACCTAGAGTAAGGAATCATTTCCAAAGGCAAACAAGATAGACGTTGATTTTATCCTCAATTTATTGTAACACTACTGTTTTCTTCACGTCATAATAGGACGGAGCCTATTAAATCTAAATGTAGGGAACTTTAATTCTCAGCAAAGGAGCTACCCAAATTATTTGATACAGACTGTACCCAAAATATAGAATTCACATTGCAAATATTTTGAATTGGCTCCAAAAATTAGAAAATACCAAAATACAGTGGCCCAAACTGAAAGTTAAAATGGTTCTGCACACTTAAGTATTATAATAGTTAAGTAAATATTGGATATTTAAATATTGAGGAAATGAAATAGCAGTGTACTATCACCTCGGTAACCCGATCAAAGGCATCCCAGCAGCTGCCTCGCCATGTTCCCGAAGCCCTAATGCACGCGCCACCTACTGTACATGACAACAACCGTTCCAGAGGACTCCAATTGCAGCACGCCCAACTGCTGGTGCAAAACGTTGGCTGGTAAAGGAGGGGTGCAGGGACTGCTCAGAACCTTGGATATCAGACTCCCATTTCACCTGCCTCCCAGCCCCACATTCCTTTTTTTTTTTTTTTGAGACAGAGCCTCATTCCGTCACCAGGCGCCAGGCTGGAGTGCAGTGGCGCAACCCCAGCTCCCTGCAACCTCCACCGCCCAGGTTCAAGCAATTCTCCTACCTCAGCCTCCTGAGTAGCTGGGACTACAGGCACACGCCACCACGCCCAGCTAACTTTTTTGTATTTTTAGTAGAGACGGGGTTTCACCATGTTGACCAGGATGGTCTCGATCTCTTGACCTCGTGATCCGCCTGCCTCGGCACTCCAAAGTGCTGGGATTACAGGCGTGAGCCACCGCGCCCGGCCCCTGCCCCACATTCTTCCCTGCCACCTCCGTAATGGAAACGGAAATACATTCCCAGAAACCTTTCCTAAACTGTAAGAAGACAACATTCCATGCCTCATTTCTCCCTAGAGTAAAATCAGTATGGACTCTGAGGCACCTTATTAAATAAGTTCTGTGTATGTTTTATAGTAAAATGGTTCACAAGGAAAACTAAGTTTATTTCAAGTTCCAGAACAGCTCTGGCATCTGCCCGCCTCACTCCCCGCACGCTTGCCCTGGGCTACACCTTCAGCGCCTCTAACCCTGCCTCTGAAAACTGTCTCCTAGTGCTCTCTCAGCTTAGTTGGGATTTTACCACATCTATTCCATATCAACCTGTCACCTTTATTTTGGGCTTTTAAAATCAAAAGAAAAGAAAATGCTTGGAGAGATTACATTACTAAATTACAGGGAAAAACTAATACCTAAAGTTGAGATACTGGTAATTAGATCTCTCTTCTATATCATAATATTTAGCAGGCAAGAAGCCTGAAAGGCAATAATGATGGGCTAGAGTTTCAAACTCTTCCAGTCCAATTCCTGAAGAATCTTCTTTCTCTCCCTGCTCTCCTCACTGTCCCCTGGGCCCTCTGGTTCATTTACACAGATGACACTGGTAAAACTCTGTCTCTTTGTGAGCTGTTTATACTACGCATGAATTTGGTGTGTACGAGACTGACGTGAAAGGCATGTTAAATTAACAGCCGACCTAGTAACCACTCTTAGGCAAAGCCTTCTTCAAACCATTTTAGAAAGTTAATTATGACTTTTATGAAATGAAGAAAATAAACAGAACTCGTTATGCAGTCAAGAACTTGTTTCTAACCATATCCAACCTATACTAGGAAGTAATAACCTGCTATTAAAAGTGGTAGGAGTGTTCTGGGAGACCGAGTTGCGTGGATCACCTGAGGTCAGGAGTTTGAGATCAGCCTGGCCAATGTGGTGAAACCCCGTCTCTACTAAACATAAAAAAATTAGCTAGGCGTGGTTGCGCGCACCTGTAGTCCCAGCTACAAGGCAGGCTGAGGCAGGAGAATCACCTGAACCCAGGAGGTGGAGGCTACAGTGAGCCGAGATCACGCCACTGCACCTCTAATAAGCAGCAGACACCAACTGGGTCTATCTACCTGGAGACAGTGTCAGATCCCACAGGTTAAGGGCTCAGTCCGCAAAAGTGTCCCCTCCCCACTCCAACACACTGCAAGTCCGAGCCTCAGGAGCTTCTGACCAAGCAGCCTTCAAGTTGAGCTTCCCATGAAATTTTGGACTCTTTGGGTCCGATTATTTTCCTACAGTAGCTCACAGAACTCAGAGAAACCATGACTAAGGTTTACCAGTTTATTATAAAGGATACTGCAAGCGATACAGATGAAGAGATTCGTAGTTCCGGGAGAAGGGCATGGAGTTTCCATGCCCTTCCTGGGTGTACCACCCTCAAGGAACCTCCAGGTTCTTAAGGATGGTCAGCTTTCCTTCCCTGAGGGTATGAGGCTGGACTGTCTCTAGGCAAGGTCGTAAGACCCACAGTTAGAAAGGGAGACATTAGAATCCTGCCTTAGGGTAGGAGTAAGTCAGAGATTCCTTAGGGCCTGACACATCCAGGGTAATGACCAAAGATTAACAATGGCTATGACGTTGTGAGCCACGAACTGTGGATGAATCTCCTTCCCTTTCATAACACCACAATATCAATACAAGCAACTGCAATATGGGCATTATTCTCTTCTCTGAGATACTTCTAAAAGATGGTGGCTTTATAAGCCCTATGAGCCAGGAAACTTACAAAAGGTTCTGATGTATTTTGTTTCACAACTTCATTGGTTCCTCAAACTTAAAACTCTCCAACCTTGCTTACAAAATGTCATTAGTTCAGAAGGATACCAATTATGGAGCTTTTTTGTGTTTTTGTTGTTGTTTTTTAAGAAAAAGCAGGAAAAAAATATATAGATAGCTAAACACCCAACAATTTGCATTCTGCAAAAGTTAATGGGTAAAACAGGCCGGCCACAGTGTCACACCTATAATCCTAGCACTTTGGGAGGCTGCGGCAGGTAGATCACCTGAGGTCAGGAGTTTGAGACCAACCGGGCCAAATTGGCAAAACCCCGCCTCTATTAAAAATACAAAAATTAGCCAGGCATGGTGGCAGGCATCTATGATCCCAGCTACGCAGCAGGCTGAGGCAGGAGAGAATCACTTGAATCTGCGGGGGTTAGAGGGGGTGGCGCAGAGAAGGTTGCAGTGAGCCAAGTTCACACCACTTCAGTCTAGCCTGGGCGAAACTCAGAAACAGTTAATGGGTAAAACAAACAAACAAAAATACCCGACAACTCAGAGAAAAGGGGAAAAATTCCTAAACCAGTAATTTAATCAAAATCACAAAAATTTTGAACAGATATTTCTTTGAAGAGAGTTACAGACACAGGAGTGATTTTTTAAAGGGGTTGAACAGAACACGTGATTATTTTAATTAACACACAGAATTCTGCAGACTCCCAAACCAAGCCTCCTCGGCATCTGGGTGTGCCAGGTTTTGTGCATCCAGTCACGGCTGTCTATTATAAGATTGCTCATGCATATCTGATTGAACTCAAGAAATGTGTGGTGAGCATATAGGAAAACTGTTCATGTATAACATGCTTTAAAAATCCCACAGAGTTCTCGGTAATACAGCAGCTTACACCCATATATTTAATACAGAGTCTGTAATTGTTTTATTCTCATTTTATACACAAGAAAGTAAAGTGAGGAACAGGCTGGATGATTTTGGTAAGGTCAGAGTGAGCAAGTCACCAGAAAAAGCAAAAACAAAAATCTCTGCTTTAGTATAAATGTGACCTCTTACCATTTATGTGTTCCTTTCACATATCCAGTCCATTCCTTCCTGTCTGATCCTATCCATTTTGACCCACCCATCCCGTCCCGTGCCACACAGTGACAAGTCATCCATTGTCATCATTGCCACTAACGGTGCATGGTGCACTTCCTGGTACTGAGCATGACATCAGGCCCTGTGCTGAAAACAGTGACGATGGAGACACCCTGAGGACTTATGCCTTCATCTTACCATGAACCAGGAAATTTCAAGATAATTTACATAAAGTCCATTTGTTTTCATGGACTCTTCCAGTGAAGACACATTTTCAAAGATCTTTTTTGACAGGTTTGTAAAGTATGAACAACTAGTAGCAGAACAGAGATCATCTAAATTCTTTTACTGAGAATACATACATAGGGTAAATTATGAAGACATAGTAACCTTGCAGTTTTTTCTTTACCTACCTGTAAACATCGCATCTCAGTTTAGCTTCACATATAAAGTGAGGTAACATAATGTCATACAATGCAGAAACAATATCTAGAATTATATACCATGATTTAATAATGCAAGTTTAAGATACATAATTATGGTAAGGTACTTATACTATCTATCTGTAATAGATTTTAAAATAAACCAGAGTTGAGCCATCTACATGTTAATGTCCTGTAAGAAAAAAATATATATTTCATTTCACTTTAAAGTTAAATGAATGTTTTGATAACGAAGATTAATCTTTTGATAACTAAGCAGCTCATGAGTATGTTTCAGTAACAATGAAAATGTAGCAGACACTAGAAACATTTAAAGATCATCATACAGCAGAGGTGTGGGCGAGATCTCTACCGTAAGTGACATCACACCTACCGTATTGTCATTGCTGGTAACGTAAACCAGGACATCGGAGGAGTTCCTGCCATTGATG
>PVKV010039048.1:0-13370 GCA_004027835.1 Alouatta palliata | reverse complement strand
AGCTCACTGAAGTTTCTTATTACCCACCTTCTGAAGCCTGATTCTGTCATTTCATCACACTCATTGTCCATCCAGCCTTGTTCCTTTGCTGGTGAGGAGTTGTGATCCCTTGTAGGAGGAGAGGCGTTCTGGTTTCGGGTGTTTTCCTCCTTTTTGCACTGGTTTCTTCCCATCTTTGTGGATTTATCTATATGTGGTCATTGTGGTTGGTGATTTTCAGATGGGATCTCTCACTGGACATCCAGTTTGTGGATGATGAAGTTATTGCTTTCTGTTTCTTAGTTTTCCTTCTAACAGTCTGGCCCCTCTGCTGTAGGACTGCTGAGGTCCACTCCCGGCCCTGCTTGCCTGGGGATCACCTGCAGTGGCTGTAGGACAGTAAGGGTTGCTGCCAGTTTCTTCTTCTGCTATCTTTGTCCCAGAAGATTACTCGCCAGATGTCAGTCTGAGCTCTCCTTTATGAGGTGACTCATTGGATATACGGGGGTCAGGGAGCTGCTTGAGGAGACAGTCTGTCCTTTAAAGTAGCTCAAGTGCTGAGCTGTGAGCTCCGTTGTTCATTCAGAGTTGCTGGGCAGGTACGTTTAAGTCTGCTGCAGCAGAACTCATAAACCCCTTTTCTTCCCCTGGTGCTCTGTCCCGGGGAGTTAGGGGTTTATTTATGAGTTTCCCTTGTGCTGCTGCCTTTTTCTCAGGGCTGCCTTGCCCTGCGATGAGGCAGCCTACTCACTGCCTGCAGAGGCTTTGCTGAGCTGCTGTGGGCTCCGCCCAGCTGCCGTGTGAACTTCCCTGCAGTCCAGTTTATACCAGTGTAGTTAGAAGTGCCTCTGCAATGGCAAACTCCCTCTGTAGTGGCAGACTGCCTCAGCAATGGCAGACGCCCCTCCCCCCACAGAGCTGGACCGTCCCTGGTTCAGCTGTGCTTGCTGTGAAACTCTCGATCCAGAGCGTTTCTGATGGCTGTTTTTTTGTGTGTGGGGGTGGGACCAGCCGAGCCAGATCACCTGGCTTCCTGTCTCAGAGCGGTTTTTTTTTTTTCTAGTTGAATGGTCGACTGGCTCCCAGGTGTTCCAGCCGCCTGTTGAAAAGGCGCCGGGATCTGTGTGATTTCCCGTGAGGTGACCCACTGCGCCGGCTGAAACTGCGGGCGCTGGCGTTTCTTTGCCTGGGAAATCTCCTGGCCTGGCAGCCTATTTCAGTCCCCTTTTTTAATCAGATGAATGGGCGGCTCTGCCTTCCTGGAGCTCCAATTGCCAGCTAAAACAGCACCCGGACCCACGTATTTTGTATGGGGAACCGCTGCGTCAGGGCGCTGCTCCAAACAGCAGCGGGGAAAACAGCTGCGCCGGCCAAACCAGCTGCGCTGGCGACCCGTGGGGCTCCTCCCCCTGGGAATCTCCTGGTCTGTGAGCAGTAAAAATCCATCTGGGAATGTGGCGTCCACTCACCCTCCACGCTTTCACTGGGAGCTGCAATCCTCAGCTGCTCCTAATCGGTCATCTTGCTCAATTATTGCACCGTATCCATTTTTAAGCATACAGTTCAATAATGTTAAATAAATTTACATTGTTGTGCTACCAGTCTCTAGAATTCTTCGTCCTGCAGAACTGAACTGTATACCGGCAAAACTGAAGCTCCATAGGCACCTCTAAACAACAGCTCCCTGTTCCCTTTCCTCCAGCACTTGGCAGTCACCATTCTAACTTTATCTCTATGATTTTTCAGTACTCTAGGCATCTAGTATAAATATAATCATAAAATATTTTCCTTTTTGGTTACTGGCTTATTTCACTTAGCTTATTGTCTTCAAGGTTCATTCATGTTACAGCATGTATCATTTTTTTTTCTTTTTAAGGTTCTTATTTATTTACTATTTTTTGTTATACTAGCTGTTCTAATGGGTGTTGTGGTTTTGATTTGCATTTCCCCAGTTAGTGATTTTGAGTATCTTTTCATGTGCTTGTTGGCCATTTGCATATCTTCTTTGGAGAAATGTCTGTTCAAGTAATTTCCTCAATTTAAAATTAGGGTGTTGGTTGTTGTTGTTGAGTTGTTGGAGTTCTTTATTAATTCTGCATATTAACGCTGTATTAGATATTGCAGATATTTTCTTCAATTCTTTATGTTGCCTCATCACTCTATTGTGTCCTTTTATGTACATACAGTTTTGATTTTGATATAGTCCAATTTATCTATTTTTA
Source organism: Alouatta palliata (assembly GCA_004027835.1). NCBI lineage: Eukaryota > Metazoa > Chordata > Mammalia > Primates > Atelidae > Alouatta > Alouatta palliata. The sequence goes on along the minus strand of PVKV010039048.1, from coordinate 11,169 downwards.
CTTTTGTTACCTGTGCTTTTGGTATTGTTTCCAAGAAATTATTTCCAAATATAATGTCAGGAAGTTTTTTTCTCTATCTTTTCTTCTAAGTGATTTATGACTTTAGCACTTATAATTAGGTCTTTAATCCATTTTGAGTTAATTTTTGTATATGGTGTCAGGTAAGCGTTCAACTTCACTGTTTTCCATGTGGCTATCCAGTTTTCCCAGCATCATTTTTTAAAAAGTCAAGTGAGTTTTAAAGAATGTAAGAAAAGAAAGAAATAATGTCTTTTTACCATATATTTACAATTTTAATTTTTTTGTATTCCTTCCCATAGATACAAATTTTTATACAGTATTCCCTTCCAGATAAAAAAACTTTCCTTAGAAAATTTTGTAGTGTGAGTAGGTTAGTAACACATTCACTCAGGTTTCATTTATCTGAACATGTCTGTTTCACCTTCATTTTTGAAGGATGTTTTCACTGACTACAGAATATTAGGGTGACTTTAAAATAAATTAAATATATTGTTGCATTACCTTCTGTTCTTTGTTGTTCTAATGAGAAGTCAGTGATCACTTTTGTTGTTGTTCTGTATAATTTTTGGTTCTCTGGCTACTTTTAAGATTTCTTTTTTATCTTTGGTTGTCATCTGTTTGACTGTGATGTACCTAGCTGTGATTTTATTTTTTTCATCCTGCTTTGGATTTGCTGTGCATCTTGGATGTACGAGTGTATGTTTTAAACTGGCTTTGGAAATTTTGCCCAGTGTTTTATCAAAACCCTTACCCCATTCTCTTTGTCCTTTCTCTCTGGGACTCCAATTTATAAATACGTTAGATATCTTCATCTTGATTATGCATGTCATTGAAGATCTGTTAATTTTTTCTAATCTTTTTTCTCTGTGTGCTTTAGTTTAGGTAATTTCTATTAAGTTGTGTTCAGGTGCATTGAGCCTTTCTTTTACATTGTCCAATCTGCTGTTAACTTTATAGTGGTTTTCTTTAATCATTTCAGATACCATCTTTTTTTAGTTCCTGGATTTCCATTTGATTTTTATTTTCAGTTTTTAATTGTTACTGAAATTACTTATATTTTCACTCATTATTTTCTTCTTTTCTTATACATCATTTATCATGTACATGTATTGTAGCTGTGTTAAAGTACTCATCTATTAATCCTGACATTGCGAATATCAGTGAGTCTGTTTCTTTTGACTGTTTTCTTTTAACTGTGGGTCATACTTTCTTGCATTTTTTCATATCTTCTACTTTTTTGACTGTGTATTACCATCGTAAATAATATGTTTATGACACTCTTGATTTTGTTATCTTTCTCTGAAGAGTGTTTTTAATTTTCTTCTAGAAGGTAGTTAATTTACTGGCAGATTTTCTCGATTCTGTGAAGGCTTGGTTTTAGACTTTGTTCAAATTCAACTACTTCAGTTTTTCCCTTATTCTGAGGCATAAACTATACTTTTATAGTATGCTTCTTCTGGGGTTTCTAGAAAGTCTGGTGTTTACTATATCCTTTCGACTTTAAGGGCTTCACCTCTAAACTGATTCATCGGGTGGAAGCTGCTAAAATTTCTGCTTAGCTATTTCTTTTTTTTCACTGTTGTTTTCCTCTAGGTTTCTTGGTTCTCGTCCTATATATGCACAGTTCAGGAGCTGGAATTTGATGCAACCTCTGGGAATCTGATGCAACCTCTGTTCCCCCTGACCACATGACTTTCCCTTCCTGAAGATTTTCTCCCTCTTGCTCTAGCTGTATCAGCAGCCTCAGACTCTAACTTCTGACTCCTCAGACAAGAAGCTGCTGCCTTCTGTGTAAGCTTTATTCCCTATGCACCATGCAAACTGGGAAATAACCTTACTTGAAAAGTCAAGATAAATGTAGATCTCATCTATTGGCTTCCCGTCTTCTTTTTTTTTTTTTTTTTTTTTTTTTTTTTTTGAGAACAGGGTCTCACTCTGTCACCCAGAGTGGGGTGCAGTGGCGCAAACTCTGCTTACTTCAGCCTCCACCTCCTGGGTTCAAGCGATTGTCCTGCCTCAGTTGTCTGGGTAGCTGGGATTACAGGCATGCTCCATCACGCTTGGCTAATTTGTGTAATTTTACTAGAGAAGGGGTTTCGCCATGTTGCCCAGGCTGGTCTAAAACTCCTGAGCTCAAGCGAGCCTCCCACCTTGGCCTCCCAAAGTACTGGGATTACAGGCATGAGCCACTGTGCCCAGCATGGCTTCCCTTTTTTTTAAGGGTCGTATCACCTTTAGTTTCTGTCTGCTTTTAATTGCTCCACAGTACCTTCAAATAGTTGTTTTCTTATATTTTAGGAAGGGTTATTATTATTATTATCAGAGGGGTTATCTCATTTAAGATCTGCCACTATTTATGAAAGCCAGCAGTTACTAAAGCAGTATTTTTAAATGGAAAAATAAAGTGATGTTTTCTAAGAAATTATTGGTTTTTAAAATTGTACCCAGCTGTTTTGAAAAGTAAAGATACTACCTAGAATGGGAAAAGAATTAGATAATCTTACAAAAAGTAATTTCTAGTGTCTTCACAAGACTATAAAATTAGGGACTATAGGCATGAAAATATTCTGCTTAACTTTCCAGCTGCAGGGAGTATAATTGACTTACAGCCACAGACGCTGCCCTTTAGGACTTACCCCCAACTTTGCCAAGACGGTAGTTTTAAGTCATCTTTCTAGGAAGTGACTGTGTATGGGAGGAGTTCTAATGCATGCTCTTTCTTGTGAAATGCAGGACCCTTTAATGAGATACTTTGGCCTTGGGACTCCCCATCAGCTGGGCTAAAATTTTCGTAGAAATGTGCTGCAGTCTGAGACCCTTCCTACCTAATCCTCCTTCCTTCCCTTTCTTCATCACAAGTAATGTAACTGCATCACAGCCTGAAGGCTCTCTGATCTTCCCTTGCTTCTCCTCCTTCATCTTTTGTATAGATAAATCTCCTAATAAATCTTTTACATGTCTAGTCTCATCTGGGCATTTGCTTCTTGGAAAATCCAGAGTAATAAAGAAACACAGACCCAAACTCATGACAGAAAAGGTACCAAAATGATGACTTTTAAAAAAGAATGTTCTTACAGAAACATCACAAATAATATATGTAACTACTCCCTCCACCAGAAGGGAGAGCATAATTTCCCTCCCCTTGAATGTGTGGTCTGTGCTTAGTGACTTGCTTCCAATGAATAAAATCGTATTTTTTTCTATTATTACCTCCTCCTCCTTCCCCAACACAGACGTGCAGGAGCTTCTTTAGAAAATTTTTTCTAACATCCTCCCTGCCCCAGTGAAATAATAATGCTACAAATATACTGTATATGTGTTTATGTGCTATATGAGTATCTGTGTTTTATGCATAAAATAGTAAGTTTTTTTGTTCACCAAGAACCAGTTTTTTCCTTTCATGGTATTTTAACAACCCCCATTGATAATACATGAAATAAAGTGAGACAAGGGAGAAATTCTAACTTGGAGAAACTTGGCAGACACTGCCTTAATCAAGTGATCAAGGTTAACATCACCAGTGATAAGTCATGTTAATACCATATGCCCTCATATGCAGTGAGGATGGTATTTTGTCTTTGTAGTAGTCTTTTCATAACTTTTGTCTTAGGAGAAAATATCAGGCAAACCCATACTGGTGGACATTCTACAAAATACCCAACCAGTGCTCTTCTGAGGTGTCAAGGTAGTTGTCTTAGTCAATTTTGGCTGCTATAATGAAATACCATAGACTGGGTGACCTATAAACTTCAAACATTTATTTCTTACAGTTTTGGAGGGTGGGAAGTCTAAGATTGAGACATCAGCAGATTTGCTGTCTGTTGAGGGTCTGCTTCCTGGTTCATATGTCTTTTCCTTCTTGCTACAACCTCACTTGGCGAAAGGGACAAGGGAGCTCTCTGGGTTAACTTTTATAGGGTCCCTAATACCGTTCATGAGGGCACCTCCCTCTTAACCTAATCCTCTCCTGATGGTCTCACCTCCAAGTACCACTGAGGATTGGTTTCAGCATCTGAATTATGAGGTGGGGAACGACAAATATTTAGTGTACAATAGTAATGGAAAACAAAGGAAGACTGAGAAACTGTCATGGATCATTGGAGACAAAGGAGGCGTGACCACTAAATGCAGTGTGAGACTCTAGATTGGATCTTGGGACAGAAAAAGGACAGTAGTGGGAGAACAGATGTCATGTGAAGGAAGTCTATAGTTTAGAGTATTATATCAATGTTAATTTCTTAATTTTGATAAATTTACTGTGGTTTTTGGAAGATATTAATATTAGGGGAAGTTGTGGGGAGAGGCATAAGGGAACTCTGCTATTTTTGTAACTTTTCTGTAAGTCTAAAATTATTCCAAAATTATAAAAGTAAAAAAGTATTCAAAGATAAAGAATATTGTGTCATCTGTATTCATATGAAAATAGTGGTACAAATATTAGAAGTAAATTTATCACTAGAATTAAAAACATTAAGACTTTTACAAGTCTTTCCATTCGTAATTGCTGAAATAGTTTTTAAACATAATATTAGTAAATGAAAAAAAATTTGTTAAATTTAGTGAACTGTTTGATGTAGTGTCTTGTGACATCCATGTACAATTAATTCAAGTTGTCCTGTATATAAGCAGAGTCATATGGATTAAAAACTGGCTGGAGAACCATAAAAAATATTGATAAACCATAAATGGTAATGTATCGAGTTGGGGAATGTGTCTAGGTGCTGCAAGGATCAGTGTTATGTCCTGTCTTATACAGCTGCGGCATTAATGATGTAGAAAAGGGAGTGAAAAGCATGTTAATGAAATTCACAGATGCTATTAGGAGGTGATGCAAATAGCAGTGAGGGCAGCAAAAGCCAGGTAAAGGTACTCAGAGAGCTTAGAAATATGGAGTGGAAATAACAAAATGAGATTCTGTTCCTCCAAGATAAAAACTACTACTGCATTAGGAGAAAAACAATAAAGTAAGTATTCAAAGGGAACAAGATCTGAAAGTCATCAAATGGTCAAAAAGACCTAAGGGTGACAGTGAGTCACAAAGTAGATATAAATTTATGATACAGTGATTTTGAAGATTATGGCTACATGTACTGCATATCACATAAAGAATACAATAGTCTGTTTTTCATACCTCTGGTGAAAGGACATCTGGAAGACAGAAGTGATTTTGTCTCAAGTTGGTACCTAACCACTGCCGACAAAATAGAAATAGTAATAAAAATGATTAAGCTGTATAACACTGCAGACAAGTATATTCATCTTCAGCAAATTACACTGGGCTGTTTTACAAATCTTTCCATTCATAATTGCTGATTCTACTTCATATCAAATGTAGGTAACTCCCATCCTCAGATATGTAACTTATACTAGGCCTCATTCAGAGCACCTTACCTAACTCTGTTTCATCTCGTCTCCAAAATTAAACTTACAAATTGATTCTTACTATTATGTTCTATTTTCATGTATATTAAAGTACACATAGGCTTCCTTGATTAGTTGCTGAAACTACCTTAGGCCCAGGTCATGTCTGTGTCCTATTGCTGCATGCGTTATTTGCAAATACAGGTGTATGTCCTTATCAGCAACTGGAGAACAAAGAGTAGAAGCAATAGTAACATCTGAGAAGTGTGTTGCAATTGCGACCTAAAAGAATGATAAAGAAACAAACCACACACCTGAATTCATATAGAAATGCAGCATTTTAATGACCACAGCATAAAGCAGGACCCCAAGATGTTATCACCCATCTAAATGACTGTTTATACTTTTTAAATGATATATGATAGATGGTTGTTTAAAAATTGAGCACAGAAAAACCTGTAGCAATCTCCATTTTTTATAGTTTAGGAGTACTTATTTCTTTTTCTTTCTCTTTTTTTTTTTGAGATGAAGTCTCGCTCTGTCACTAGGCTGGAGTGCAGTGGTGCAATCTAAGCTCACTGCAACCTCTGACTCCTCGGTTGAAGCCATTCTCCTGCCTCAGCCTCCCGAGTAGCTGGGAATACAGGCGCGCGCCACCACGCCTAGCTAATTTTTGTATTTTTAGTAGAGATGGGGTTTCACCATTTTGTCCAGGATGGTCTCGATTTCTTGACCTCATGATCCACCTGCCTCAGCCTCCCAAAGTGCTGGGATTACAGGTGTAAGCCACCACGCCCAGCCAAGAATGCTTATTTCTTTAACTTTTGCACTGAAAAAAATTAATCATGAGGCCACATGTAAAATTTAGGCCTTTGGTAAGTTCCAGCTAGCAACAAATACTTGAGAAGCAGTAAGTTAAAAGGAATTCTCCTTCTTTTATGCATAAAGTCATGAAGGGCACAGGGAGGAAGGAAGGAATACTCCTACCTGGTTGGAAAAAGGTGTTACTTGTAAATAAGTTGATCTTTATTTTGGAAACTGAGGAGAATCCTACATTCGATGGAGGAGAATCCTGTATTGGATGGATGACTGGACCAAATCATTTCTAAGGTTCCTTCATGTGCTTTGAAGATACATTGTGTTGATCATTCGACTACTTGAATATCTGCACAATACGAAGACAATTTGGTTGTCTTAAAAGCTTTACAGGAGTAAGTAGAACATTACCCATCTACTTTTTGCAGTAAACCTCCTAACTGTGGAGATACAGCTTTTCCATATGAAACATAACAAATTTCATATAATATACAACAAGAATGAGTGTATGAAGTACAACAAGAACTGCTCCCTCAATTTATCTCTAGTTGCCTAAAGTAGTATGCTTGGTTATTACATTATTTGTTACTTGACAACCTGATACTCTGGTAAAATGCAGAACCCTGATGGCCAGAGGGTAAAGAGGATACAAGGCTCAGAATAAGTGTTACTATCATTAATTTCTTGTAAAATTTTGTGATGAGGAATAAAAAAGGGAATGCTGCTGTTATACCTGAAATAGCTCATGTTGTTCAGTATTTCAGACTTTTTTGAAATAGCATACCCCAAGAGGCTGCCTTCTTTATATTCCTTGAGGTAACCCTGTCATAATTTTGGTCCTTACCCATCTGTCAGAGGCACAACTGTCATTTCTACAGTCACTTCAACAATAGATAGTAAACTAATCATGTCCACTGACTTAGAGCATAAAAGCCTCCAGTTTGCAATTGATATTAAACATCTAATTTTGATTACCAGAACTTAATTTCTTTAGGAATCTTCAATATCCTTATTCTAGATGCCACCAGTTACCATTTCTTGAGTTTTATTTAGGTCTTAACATCTATATCACTTTCTTTAAAATCGGTAATATTTCCTTGACCTTGAGCTGTTTGATGCCTGGCATATCTTTTTATTGTTAAATCTCCACCAGATTATAACCAAAATATTAGGTGCCATTTTGAATATTTGTATCTAACAGGTGCTCCTGACCATAAGTAGGGTCAATTATCTTTCATTTTCAACATTTCCCAAATATTCTTTATAAAAATGACACCCATAAATTCTGGGTCTTACTGTCTTCCTGTATTTTCATCAGATAATTTTTGTAACATCTGAAAACATAAAAACTGAGCAGCTAATAAAGACATAGCCAAGGTCGGGTAATTTAGAGAGGAAAGAAAAAAAAACTGAGCAGCAAAATGTTTGTTACAATAACATGCAAACTTGATAAAATGCTGTTGAAATTAAATTGTTTTATATTGCAGCATTAAAGTTTTATTAATCTATTCATTTCAGTTCTACAAAATTGCAGTCTTCTGTGGACATATGTAACAGGATCTAATCTTTAATGTTTATATCACGGTTAATGGTGGATTTCGTGCATTGGCTTTGCCACCTGGAAATAGCATCTTTGAATATAAGTGTCAAATAGACTTTGTGACTCTTCGAGTTCATCCTAAGTTCTAATGCTTTGAATTTGCCTGTAACTTTGATTGGCTTTGATTTGCCTGTAACTCCTGATTCTTTCTATTATAACCAAATCAAGAGCTACCCTCTAGGAGGTACCTAGATTTCCCTATGTTTCATTCACTCTGAAGCTTAGTTATCATGGTCCCTCTTTATCATGTTTCTTGCTTTATGCCAGCTGTCATAGATTGATGTTTATATAGTCATGATTTGTAATAATCTTCTGTAATTCTGGCACCTCTAAATAAACTCTATTGCTAAAGAACTTTATATTTGTAAACTTTAAGTTAGGTTTTGTTTAAATGTAGTATGTGTTTCTTTTTTTTTTTTTTTATTGTATTTTGGCTCTAGGGTACATGTGCACATCCTGCAGTCTGCAGGATTGTTGCATAGGTACCTACATACCATGGTGGTTGATTCTCTCCATCCCCCCACCCATCACCTACATCAGGCATTTTTCTTGGTGTTATCCTTCCCCATCCTCCCTACCCCCCTTGCTGTCCCTCCCCTCCCATCCTCTCCACCCCCACCGCATAGCCCTGTGAGTGTTGTTCCCTGCCCTGTGCCCAAGTGTTCTCATTGTTCATCATCTGCCTAGGAATGAAAACATGGTGTTTGGTTTTCCGTTTTTGTGTCAGTTTGCTGAGAATGATGGTTTCTGGATTCATCCATGTCTCTACAAAAGACACGAACTCATCGTTTTTTATGGCTGCATAGTATTCCATGGTGTATGTGTGTCACATTTTTTTTTTCTGGTCTGTCGTCGATGGGCATTTGGGTTGGTTCCAGATCTTTGCTGTTGTAAACAGTGCCACAGTGAACATATGTGTGCATGTGTCTTTATAACAGAACGATTTATAACCCTTTGGGTATATACCCAGTAATGGGATTGCTGGGTCAGATGGAATTTCTATTTCTAGATCCTTGAGGAATCCCCACACCGTCTTCCATAATGGCTGAACTAATTTATACTCCCACCAACAGTGTAAAAGTGTTCGTTTTTCTTCACATCCTCTCTAGCATCTGTTGTCTCCAGGTTTTTTAATGATCGCCGTTCTAACTGGCATGAGATGGTATCTCAATGTGGCTTTGATTTGCATTTCTCTAATGACCAGTGATGATGAGCATTTTTTCATATGTTTGTTGGCCGCATATTTTTGTCATCTTTTGAAAAGTGTCTGTTCATATCCTTCGCCCACTTTTGAATGGGTTTTTTTTTTTATGTAAATCTGCGTTAGTTCTTTATAGATTCTGGATATTAGACCTTTGTCTGATGGGTAGATTGCAAATATTTTTTCCCATTCTGTTGGTTGCAGGTTTACTCTAATGATTGTTTCTTTTGCTGTGCAGAAACTCTTCTTTAATTAGATCCCGTTTGTCTATTTTGGCTTTTGTTGCCATTGCTTTTGGTGTTTTAGTCATGAAGTCCTTTCCTGTGGCTATGTTCTGAATGTTGTTGCCTAGGTTTTCTTCTAGAGTTTTTATGGCATTAGGTCTCATGTTTAAATCCTTAATCTATCTGGAGTTAATTTTTGTATAAGGTGTAAGGAAGCGGTCCAGTTTCAGCTTCCTGCATATGCCTAGCCAATTTTCCCAACACCGTTTATTAAACAGGGAATCCTTTCCCCATTGCTTGTTTTTGTCTGGTTTGCCAAAGATCAGATGGTTGTGTGGTGTTGCTTCTGAGGCCTCTGTTCTGTTCCATTGGTCAATACCTCTGTTTTGGTACCAGTACCATGCTGTTTTGATTACTGTAGCCTTGTAGTATAGTTTGAAGTCAGGTAGTGTGATGCCTCCAGCTTTGTTCTTTTTGCTTAGGACTGTCTTGGCTATGTGGGCTCTCTTTTGGTTACATATGAAGTTTAAAGTGTTTTTTTCCAGTTCTGGGAAGAAGGGCAATGGTAGCTTGATCGGATAGCATTGAATATATAAATTACTTTGGTAGTATGGCCATTTTCACAATATTGATTCTTCCTAACCATGAGCATGGAATGATTTTCCATCTGTTTGTGTCCTCTCTTATTTCCTTAAGCAGTAGTTCTCCTTAAAGATACCTTTTACATCCTTTGTTATTTGTATTCCTAGGTGCTTTATTCCTTCGCAGAAATTGTAAATGGGAGTTTGCTCATAATATGGCTCTCTGTTTGTCTGTTATTGATGTATAGGAATGCTTGTGACTTCTGCACATTGATTTTGTATCCTGAGACTTTGCTGAAGTTGCTTATCAGCTTAAGGAGATCTTGGGTTGAGACCATGGGGTCTTCTAAATATACAATCATGTCATCTGCAAATAGGGACAATTTGACTTATTTTCCTAATTGAATGTCCTTTATTTATTTTTTTTTTTCTTGCCTAATTGCTTTGGCTAGAACTTCCAATACTATATTGAATAGGAGCGGTGAGAGAGGGTATCCTTGTCTAGTGCCGGTTTTTAAAGGGAATGCTTTTAATTTTTGCCCGTTCAGTATGATATTGGCTTTGGGTTTCTCATCAATAGGTTTTATTGTTTTGAGATACGTTCCATCCGTACCTGGTTTATTGAGAGTTTTTAGTATAAAGAGCTATTGTATTTTGTTGAAGGCCTTCTCTGCATCTATTGAGATAATCATGTGGTTTTTGTCTTTGGTTTTGTTTATGAGATTTGCGTATGTTGAACCAGCCTTGCAACCCCGGGATGAAGCCTACTTGATCGTGGTGGATAAGCTTTTTGATGTGCTGTTGGATTCGGTTTGATAGTATTTTATTGATTGCATTAATGTTCATCATGGATATTGGCCTGCAGTTTTCTTTTTTAGTTGTGTGTCTGCCAGATTTTGGTGTCAGGATGATATTGGTCCCATAGAAAGAGTTAGGGAGATTCCCTCTTTTTGTATTGTTTGGAATAGTTTCAACAGGAATGATACCAGTTCCTGTTTGTATGTCTGGTAGAATTGGGCTGTGAACCCGTCTGGACTTGGACTTTTTTTGGTTGGTAAGCTATTAATTGCTGCCTCGACTTCAGACCTTATTATTGGTCTATTCAGGGTTTCAGCTTCTTCCTGGCTTAGTTTTGGGAGTGTGCAGGTGTCCAGGAATTTGTCTATTTCTTCGAAATTTACTGGTTTATGTGCATATAATTGTTTGTAGTGATCTCTGATGGTAGTTTGTATTTCCTAGGAATCGGTGGTGATCTCCTCTTTATCGTTTTTTATTGCATCTGTTCGATTCTTCTCTGTTTTGTTTTTTATTAGCCTAGCTAGCAGTCTGTCTATTTTGCTGATCTTTTTTTTTTTTTTTTTTTTT
>PVKV010039047.1:0-13389 GCA_004027835.1 Alouatta palliata | reverse complement strand
AAAAAAAAAAAAAAGAATACTCAGTGTTGGAAAGAAGATAAAATGTTCAGTTTGGGTCAATTTCTTCACTATTGACATACACCTAGGGCCTTATATTTTACATGCTAAAATTTAAACGTGTACATTAGCTTATTTAATCTTTATAGTACCCCTATAAGTAAATTACTATTATAATCCCTATTTATTTATTTATGTATTTTTTTGAGATGGAGTTTTGCTCTGTTGCCCAGGCTGAAGTGCAGTGGCATGATCTTGGCTCACTGCAATCTCCACCTCCAGAGTTCAAGCAATTCTCCTGCCCCAGCTTCCTGAGTATCTGGGACTACAGGTGCACACCACCACAGCCAGCTAATTTTACAATATTTTTTAGTAGAGATGGGGTTTCACCATGTTGACCAGGTTGGCCTTGAACTCCTGACCTCAGGTGATTGGTCCACCTTGACCTTCCAGAGTGCTGGGATTACAGGCGTGAGTCACCATGCCTGGTCCATAGTCCCTATAATCTCATTTTAAAAGATGCCTTTAGATTGAAGAGGCAAGATGGCCAAATAGAACAGCTCTGGTATGCAGCTCCCAGTGAGATTGACACAGAAGGTGGGTGACTTCCACATTTCCAACTGAGGTAACTGGTTCATCTTATTGGGACTGGTTGGACAGTGGGTGCAGCCCAAGGAGGGCTAGCTAAAGCAGGGTGGGGTGTCACCTCACCTGGGAAGTGCAAGGGGCCGGAGAACTCCTTCTCCTAGCCCAGGGAAGCCATTACAGACTGTTCCCTGCACTCTGGTCCAGATACTGCGCTTTTCCCACAGTCTTCACAACCTGCAGACCAGGAGATTCCCACTGGCACCTACATAACCACCAGGTCCCTGGGTTTCCAGCAAATAACTGGGCGGCCATTTGGGCAGAAACCGAGCTAGCCACAGCAGTTTTTTTTTTTTTTTTCATACCCCAGTGATACCTGGAAAGCCAGTGAGACAGAACCATTCACTCCTCTGGAAAGGGGGCTGAAGCCAGGGAGCCAAGTCTGGCTCAGCAGGTCCCACGCCCCCAGAGGCCAGCAAGCTAAGATCCACTGGCTTGAAGTTTTCCCAGCCGGCACAGCAATCTGAGCTCAACTGGGACATTTGAGCTTGGTGGGGGAGGAGCATCCGCCTTTGCTGAGGCTCAAGTAGGTGGTTTCAAACCCACAGTGTAAGCAAAGCTGATGGGAAATCCAAGTTGGAGGAACACAATGGAGCTCAGCAGCCGCAGGCACTGTCTCACTAGGTGTCCTCACTGGGCAGGGCATCTCTGAAAAAAGGCAGCAGCCCACCAGAGACTTATAAATAAAGGTCCCACCTTCCTGGGACAGATCACCTGGGAAAAGGGGTGGTAGTGGGTACAGTTTCAGCAGACCTAAATGTCTCTGCCTGGCAGCTCTGAAGAGAGCAGCAGATTTCCCAACACAGTGTTCAAGCTCTGATAAGAAACAGACAGCCTGTTCAAGTGGCTCCCTGACTCCCATGTATCCTGACTGGGAGACACCTCCCAGTAGGGGCTGACAGCCACCTCATACAAGAGAGCTCTGGTTGGCTTCTGGTAGGTACCCCTCTGGGACAAAGCTACCAGAGGAAGAAACGGGCAGCATTCTTTGCTGTTCTGTAGCCTCTGCTGGTGACTCCCAGGCAAGCAGGGTCTGGAGTGGACCTTCAGCAAGTTCCAGCAGACCTGCAGCAGGGTGGCCTCACTGTTAGAAAGAAAACTAACAAACAGAAATAAATGGTTTCAACATCAACAAAAAGGACATCCACTCAGAGATCCCATCCAAAGATCACCAACCTCAAAACCAAAGAAAGATAAAGCCATAAAGAAGGGAAGAAACCAGTGCAAAAAAGCTGAAAACTCCAAAAATCAGAATGCCTCTTCTCCTTTACGGGATTACAGCTCCTCCCTAGTGAGAGAACAAAACTGGACAGAGAATGAGTTTGATGAATTGACAGAAGCAGGCTTCAGAAGGTGGGTAATAACAAGCTTCTCCAATCTAAAGGAGCATGTTCTAACCCAATACAAGGAAGCTAAGAACTTTGAAAAAAGGTTAGATGAAATGCCAACTAGAATAACCAGTTTAAAAAAGAACATAAACAACCTGATGGAGCTGAAAAACACAGCACGAGAACTTCGTGAAGCATACACAAGTTTCAATAGCCAAATTGATCAAGTGGAAAAAGGATATCAGCAATTGAAGATCAACTCAATGAAATAAAGCAAGAAGACAAGATCAGAGAAAAAAGACCAAATCTACATTTGATTGGTGTACCTGAAAGTGAAGGGGAGAATGAACCCAAGCTGGAAAACACTCTTCAGGATATTATCCAGGAGAACTTCCCCAACCTAGAAAGGCAGTCCAACATTCAAATTCAGAAAATATAGAGAATACCACAAAGATACTCCTCGAGAAGAGCAACCCCAAGACACATAATAGTCAGATTCACCAAGGTTGAAATGAAAGAAAAACTGCTAAGGATAGCCAGAGGGAAAGGTTGAGTTACCCACAAAGGGAAGCCCATCAGACTAACAGTAGATCTCTTGGCTGAAACCTTACAAGCCGGAAGAGCATGGAGGCCAATAGTCAACATTCTTAAAGAAAAGAATTTTTAACTCAGAATTTCATATCCAGTCAACCTAAGCTTCATAAAGAAGGAGAAATAAAATACTTTACAGACAAGCAAATGCTGAGAGATTTTGTTACCCCCAGGCCTGCCTTGCAAGAGCTGCTGAAGGAAACACTAAACATGGAAAGGAACAACTGGTACCAGCCACTGCAAAAACATACCCAATTGTAAAGACCATTGGTGCTATGAAGAAACTACATCAACTAACGGGCAAAATAACCAGCTAACTAGCATCATAATGGCAGGATCAAATTCACACATAACAATATTAACCTTAAACATAAATGGGCTAAATGACCCAGTTAAAAGACACAGACTGGCAAATTCGATAGAGTCAAGAGCCATAGGTATGCTGTATTCAGGAGACCAATCTCATGTGCAAAGACACACATAGGCTTAAAATAAAGGGATGAAAGAAGATTTGTCAAGCAAGTGTAAAGCAAAGAAAAGCAGGGGTTGCAAGTCCAGACTCTGTTTAAAGTCTGATGAAACAGACTTTAAATCAAAAGAGACAAAGAAGTATATTACATAATGGTAAAGGGATCAATGCAACAAGAAAAGCTAACTATCATAAATATATATGCACCCAATGCAGGAGCACCCAGATTCATAAAGCAAGTTCTTAGAGATCTGCAAAGAGACTTAGACTCCCACACAATAATAATGGGAGACTTTAACACCTCACTGTCAATATTAGACAGATCAATGAAACAGAAAGTCAACAAGGATCTATAGGACTTGAGCCCAGCTCTGGACCAAGCAGACCTAATAGATATCTACAGAGCCTTCCACCCCAAATCAAAAGAATATGCATTCTTCTCAGCACCACATCACGCTTATTCTAAGACTCACCACAAATTGGAAGTGAAAGATTCCTCAGCAAATGTAAAAGAACATAAACCATAACAAACAGTCTCTCAGACCACAGTGCAATCAAATTAGAACTCAGGATTAAGAAACTCACTCAAAAAATGCACAGCTATGTGGAAACTGAACAAACTGCTCCTGCATGATGATTGGATAAATAATGAAATGAAGGCAGAAATAAAGATGTTCTTTGAAGCCAATGAGAATGAAGACACAACATACTAGAATCTCCTGGACACATTTGAAGCAGTGTATAGAGGGAAATTTATAGCCCTAAATGCCCACAAGAGGAAGGAGAAAAGATCTAAAATTGACACTGTAGCATCAAAATTAAAAGAACTAGAGAAGCAAGAACAAACAAATTCAAAACCAGCAGAAGACAAGAAATAACTAAGATTAGGGCAGAAGTGAAGGAGATAGAGACACATAAAACCCTTCAAAAAATCAATGAATCTAGGAGCTCATTTGTTGAGATCACTTGGGGCAAAATATTACGAAAAATATTATGGTAAGTTTTAGATTAGTCTTTTAGGTCTTTTGGAAGGCCAAAAGGTTTTATTGGGACAGGCTGAAGGCAGCTGCCTCATTTACATTAGCATAGGAGAGAGATAGAGATGTTAAGACACTTTCCCAGTTTAAGTCTGTTTACCCCACATTCCTTTACCTCTACTCTGTTTACTCATGTAAACTTTGTTCTGGATGGTGCTCTCAGGGGGAGATCAAACACTATTACCCATTAATAGTGTTTACTCTGGGCCCCAGAACCTAAAGCCTTTATCATTCATAAAACCACTCTCTTAACCATGTTAATTATCCACTAGTGTGTTAACTTAGAAGACGGTGAAAAATTTGATGGAATAAATGGAAGTATGGGAGTCTTGGTTGATTGGTTGCATTTCGCCCTCTGAAAGCAACCAACGACCATCCCTACCCCCCTTGAATCACTTCAATGGTGAGAGAGTGCATGTATTCATCTGTCACAGTCAGGGTCTGCAGGCCAGACTTCCACAAGTGGTGGTTGACGTCTCAGCTGGTGACCCCGACATGACTGAGATCGCACTGTTTTTTTGAAAACATCAACAAAATAGATAGACTGCTAGCCAGACTAATAAATAAGAAAGGAGGGGAGAATAAAATAGATGCAATAAAAAATGATAAAGGCAATATCACCGCTGATCCCATAGACATACAAACTACCATCAGAGAATACTATAAACACCTCTATACAAATAAAACAGAAAATCTAGAAGAAGCGGATAAATTCCTGGGCACTTACACCCTCCAAAGACTAAATTCGAGGAAGAACTCGAATCCCTGAATAGACTAATAACAAAGTCTGAAATTGAGGTAGCAATTAATAGCCTACCAACCAAAAAAAGTCCGGAAACAGATGATTTCACAGCTAAATTCTACCACAGGTACAAAGAGGAGCTGGGACCATTTCTTCTAAAACCATTGCAAACAATAGAAAAAGAGGGAATCCTTCCTAACTCATTTTTTGAGGCCAACATCATCCTGATACCAAAGCCTGGCAGACACACAACTAAAAAAGAAAATTTCAGGCCAATATCTCTGATGAACAATGATGCAAAAATTCTCAATAAAATGCTGGCAAACTGAGTCCAACAGCACATCAAGAAGCTTGTCCATCTCGATCAAATCAGCTTCATCCCTAGGATGCAAGGCTGGTTCAACATACGCAAAGCAATAAACGTAATCCATCACGTAAACAGAACCAAAGACAAAAACCACATGATTATCTCAATAGATGCAGAGAAGGCCTTCAACAAAATTCAACAACACCTCATGCTAAAAGCTGTTAATAAACTAGGTATTGATGGAATGTATCTCAAAATAATAAGAGCTATTTATGACAAACCTACAGCCAGTATCATACTAAATGGGCAAAAACTGGAAGCATTCCCTTTGAAATCTGGCACGAGACAACAATGCCCTCTCTCACCACTTCTATTCAATATAGTGTTGGATGTTCTGGCCAGGGTAATCAGGAAAGCAAATGAAATAAAGGCATTGAAATAGGTGAAGAGGAAGTCAAATTGTCTCTATTTGCAGATGAAATGATTGTATATTTAGAAGACTCCAACGTCTCAGCCCAAAATTTCCTTAAGTTGATAAGCAACTTCAGCAAAGTCTCAGGATACAAAATCAATGTGCAAAAATCACAGGCATTCCTATACACCAATAATAGACAAACAGAGAGCCAGATCATGAGTGAACTTCCATTTGCAATTGCTACTAAGAGAATTAAATACATAGGAATACAACTTAAAAGGAATGTGAAAGACCTCTTCAAGGAGAACTGCAAAACACTGCTCAAGGAAATAAGAGAGGACACAAACAGATGGAAAAACATTCCATGCTCATGGTTAGGAAGAATCAATATTATGAAAATGGCCATACTGCCCTAATTAATCTATAGATTTAATGCTGTCCCCTCCAGCAACCATTGACTCTCTTCACAGAACTGGAGAAAAACATTTTAAATTTCATATGGAACCAGAAAGAGCCCACATAGCCAAGACAATCCCAAGCAAAAAACCCGAAAGCTGGAGCATCACACTACCTAATTTCCAACAATACTACCAGGCTACAGTAACCAAAAGAGCATGGTACTGGTACTGAAACAGATATATAGACCAAAGGAACAGAACAGAGGCCTCAGAAATAATGCCGCATACCTACAACCATCTGATCTTTGACAAACCTGACAAAAACAAGCAATGAGAAAAGGATTCCCTATTTAATAAATGTGTTGGGAAAACTGACTAGCCATATGCAGAAAACTGAAACTGGGGCTCTTCCTTATACCTTATACAAAAATTAACTCAAGATGGATTAAAGATTTAAATGTAAGACCTAAAACCATATAAACCCTAGAAGAAAACCTAGGCAGTACCATTTAGGACACAGGCATGAGCAAAGACCTCACAACTAAAACAGCAAAAGCAATGGCAACAGAAGCCAAAAAAGACAAATGGAATCTAATTAAACTAAAGAGCTTCTGCACAACAAAAGAAACTATCGTCAGAGTGAACAGGAAACATACAGAATGGGAGAAAATTTTTGCAGTCTACCCATCTGACAAAGGGCTAATATCCAGAATCTGCAAAGAACTGAAACAAATTTACAGGAAAAAAACCAAACAACCCTGTCAAAAAGTGGGTGAAGTATATGAACAGACACTTCTCAAAAGAAGACATTTATGCTGCCAACAAACATATGAAAAAAGCCTGTCATCACGGTCATTACAGAAATGCAAATTAATTCCACATTGAGATACCATCTCATGCCAGTTAGAATGGTGATCATTAAAAAGTCATGAGACAACAGATGCTGAAGAGGATGTGGAGAAATAGGAACACTTTTACACTGTTGGTGAGAGTGTAAATTAATTCAGCCATTGTGGAAGACAGTATGGCAATTCCTCAAGGATCTAGAACTAGAAATACCATTCAACCTGGCAATCCCATTACTGGATAATATACCCAAAGAATTATAAATCATTATATTATGAAGACACATGCACATGTACGTTTATTGCAGCACTGTTCGCAATAGCAAAGACTTGGAACCAACCCAAATGCCCATAAATGATAGACTGGATAAAGAAAATGTGGCACATATACACCATGAAATACTATGCAGCCATAAAAAAGGATGAGCTAATGTCCTTTGCAGGGACATGGATGAAGTTGGAAACCACCATTCTCAGCAAACTGGCACCAGAATAGAAAACTAAACACTGCATGGTCTCATTCATGAGTGGGAGTTGAACAATGAGAACATATGGACAAAGGGAGGGGAACATCACACACTAGGGACTGTCCAGGGATACAGGGCTAGGAGACGGATAGCATTAGGAGAAATACCTAATGTAGATGACGGGGTGATAGATGCAGCCAACCACCATGGTATGTGTATACCTATGTAACAAACCTGCATGTTCTGCACATGTACCCCAGAACTTAAAGTACAATTTAAAAAAAGATGCCTTTATAAGACATCTTTAAAAATAAAATGTATTCTCTAAAGTGTCAATATAATAAGAAAGAAAAATAAGACACTTAGGTTAACTAAAGTAATGAACGAACTCAAACTTGAACCAAGAACTATGTGATCTTCAATCTCACTTTAGTCTGCCTCCTAGACGCTTTGAGGTTCAGGGGTCTAAAGTGTGTATAGTGGCATCCTGGGAAGATTTAATAGGACAACAAAGGTAAGGCACACAATTAGCTCCAAATTCTAGTCAGTCCAAAGCATGCTCCCTTCTAAAATTACATTCTAAAATCTTGAGAAAAAATACGAAAATGGGCATTTTCATAAAACGTCTTATAGTCCTTCCTCTGAATGACTAACCTCACCTTTGTTTTACATTGCGTATTCTTTATCCCAAACATGCAGAACATGTTGAGGTGTTCTCAGATTACAGGGTGTTTTCAAACAATAATGTAATAACTCAGTAGACTCGTAAAATGGAGGCAGAAAAAAAATCATTTTAAACCAAAATTGACTGTGCTGCTTCTATCTGCTAAGGGAAGTGCTCTAATTCACATCAGAGGGGTAAGAGGCAGAGTTTCCTTCCCCTTTTGTAAAAAAAAAAAATTGGGAGTAGCAAGCAAAACATCATTCAGTTGTTAAGAAAAAAAATCTAAGCCACCCTCTTGCTTGCCTTCCTTCTCTTCCCCAACAACTGATTGCACTACCGAAACCAGAGGAATGCAGGAATTCCACTATTTGTGTAAAATAAGTTTTAGCCAAATTTGCCGGAATTTCTAAGAACTGGCTACTTTGGTTGATACACAAATTAAACCTAAAAATAAAAGCTTTTGAGAAATTGGGTAGTACAGCCACAGAATCGTGGCTGAGCCAAGGAGGGAAATCCTTTTGGTATTGTGTTTAAAAATAATTTTTAATTTTTCCTACAATGAGGCGAAACTACTCACATGTGTTCAATTGTTCGCTCTGAAAGACACACAGGCCCCTTACGAAAATAGTTTTTGCCATGTAGAGTGATCTAGTTACAAAGCAGTGAAAAATAAATTGTGTCTATAAAAAAGTTACAGAATTTACTCCTGTGCCATTAAATATTAGTTAATAAAGCAGTTTTTAAACTGATGTGACATATTCTATCGTATCAATATTGTATTTGATATGGTTCAGTTGCAGACCGCTCTTCCAGAAGAAATAATTAGGCAGAAAGGAATTTATTACTTGCTGCAAACCATGAGAAGGCTTACAAACTGTTTGGAATTGTAGGAGCAGGCGCTGTGTGAGCGTTCAGGAATAACTTCCATTCTCCAGAACCTCATGGGCAGTCTTGCGATCCAAAGGCAGCACTGTCAAGAGGATGCCCTAGAGGCCAGAGGATGCCCTAGAGGCCAGAGGATGCCCTAGAAGCCAGAGTCTGCGGCTGGCAAAACAAAGCAGTCTTGGCCTGGGTTGGCAGCACCCAAAAGGGCTGCAGCTGCCCTGCCGGTGCACACGGGTCCCATGCATCTGATTGGTGAAACCCAAACCCGTCCGCAGCCCTCCCTGGGAAAGATATCCGGGAAACGTAGTTTTTAACCTAACCTCTAAGGCACGTAAAGCTTATAGATATTGATTATAATGGAGATAGAATAATGTATTAGAATTTGTTTAACCATCCCCCGAGTTTTACATATTTTGGTTGTTACATAATTTTCTCTATGATAAATAAATAAAATAAATTCCCTAGTCAAATAATATGAATACTTGCAAATTTTTGATAATGATTGCAAAATTGCTGTCTTGAAAAGTGTATGAATATACATTAGTAGAATTTGATGAGGTCTTAGGATTACTTGTTCATGGGCCCAGGCTTTAGATGTCTGGCTTCTCACAGTAAGATCCACGAAGGAAATAAATTCTGTAAGGAAGCACTGTGTGACTCAGAGAAACTAGAGAGATCCAAATGCTCAAAGCTGCCATTTCACTTGCCGGAATTTGCTGGTGGAATAACTACCCTTCCCTGATTTAATGAGGCTAAATGAATTCCTGGGGAACCCTCAGGTTGTCAGTGCAACATCTCCAAGATCTTTTTTCTCCAGCAAGTGGTATGTACAGCACCATCCTGAAATGGTGATAACTTTATTATATGGAGTTTTAGCATGGGTATTAAAGAAGGCTTTCCAGGCATGATGGCTTCAGTGTGTAATCCCAACTACTGGGCGGGCTGAGGTGGGAACATAGGAGTTCAAGGCTACAGTGAGCTATGATCATGCCACTGCACTACAGCCTGAGTGACAGAATGAGATTCCGTCTCTAAAAAAAAAAATTAAAGAGAGAAAGAGAAAAAGAGAGAGAAAGAGAGAGAGAGAGAGAGGCTTGTTTCAGTGACTTAAAGGAGAAAAGATGTTCTAAATTTGCTTTTGAAACTGGAACATTAATTTTTCACCAGATTAAGACAAAGCCCTGTATAAACACATTAAACTTAAACAGGTATCTTTAAAGGCTGTTGAATGCAAGGCGGTAAATTTATGTACCAGCTTAGCAGTAGGCATCACTCTCGATCTAGTGGCATCGCTCTCCATCTAGTGGCAAGATAGGCTAATTGAAAGCAAGTGCCAATGAAGAAATACTCTAATACTGAAATGTTGGACAAAAGTTTAAAAAGAGAACAGTATTACAGTATCAGATAAACTTCACCACTGTTTTATTAACTGACACAAATAAACTGTCTATGTAAAATAATCCACAATTGTACCAGGTTATCTAATTTCAAAATGAAAAGAATACTCTTGCTGGATGGTAAACAGGCTATTTCTAACATCAGATCTTTTTTTGGAAGTGTTTTATCTTCAAACTTTTATGATCTTCAAAATTTTATTTTCAAATCTTAAGAAGCTGTTGAATTATATTTTAATTATTTCAGGGGAAATATTTAGAAATTATATTGTCAACCAGTTTAGATCAAGTCAACATCTGAACTGGGTCATTAGGAGGAGATTTTTGGTACAATAACTTTGTAGTGGGAGGATATTAATCAGGGTATGATAGTACACATAATTAGTATGATTAGCTGATAGTCTAAAGTTAGAATGACAGTCATTGAGCCTATATCATGTAGTTACAATGAGATCTATCTGTTCTAACATGTTCAGCATTCTGTTAGGATTAGTTGGTGTCCATGCTGTCTTTGTTATTAAATCATTTGAATATTATCCAAGACCATAAGGGACTGTATGTTCACAGGAAAAAAAATAACAAAATCACAAAATGTGAAGAATGTGTGTACTATAAAAAGAAAGTAAGCAAACAGGTATCTTTAAAAGAGGAAGCTAAATAAAAATAAAAGAGGAAGCTAAATGAATGGATCAGATAGAAAAAAATTTCAAAAGCATAATAATTTTTTAAAAAGGACAATAAATGTTTTTAGAGACCTAAAGGAGGAAATTGGAAACATGAATCAGAAAAATCAGTTATGAAGGACCAATTGGAGATAGTCAGTACAAAAAACCTAATAACTGAAATAAATCAGTAAGTATGGTATTAGATAAAGCTTATAGATTTTTTTAGATAATGCTTTTCAGAGTGAAGACACTTGAAATGTAAATTAGTGAACTGAAAGATCAGGTCAAAGAACTCTTTTAGAAGGATTCAGGAAGTGACAAAGCAGTGCTAAAACACTGAGAGAAAAGACATAGTGACAGAATTTTGCAGGACTGAAGAGTGACATTAGTATAGTCTTTCTTCAGTATCTTCAAAGATTAGTTCCAGGACCCACCGCCCCCACAGTAAAATCCAGGAACGCTCAATTCCCTTATATAAAGTGGTGTATTTGCTCATAATCTGCATACACCCTCCTGTATACATTGAATTATCTCTGTATTACATATAATATCTAACACAATGTGAATGCTATGTATATAGTTGCTATGCTGTATTGGTTTTTTATTTATATTTTTATTGTTATTTTAATTTGTTTTTTTCCTGAATATTTTCCATCCCAGGTTGGTTGAATCTGCAAATGCAGAACCTGAGGATACACAGGGCTGAGTGTATTTAGATAGAAAGAGCACAGAGAAGTTGTTGAAGTAAGAGAAATTTGAAGCTAGGATGCTATATACAATTAATTCAAGGTAAGGCTGACATAAGTTATTGAAAGGTACACAAGGCCTCAGAAGGCTGACAAAAATTGTTTGAAAACACTTTGGGAGAATATGTTCAAGTAAGACAAGGAATGAATCCAGGAGGTAACTAAGAGATGTGAAAAGTGTGGAACAAGTGAAGCTCTGTAATGTGTTTAGATAAAAACTGCCAGAGTCATCTTTAATCTAAACAGCTTCAGGAAGAGAGACACACTGTATTGCCTTCTTTATCCTAGAGATTTCAGAGCGTATACTTAGATGTCATGCATGTCATATGTATATGTGTGTATTTGTTGGAGGAACAAGCCCCCACCCCCCAAAAAAGTTCCCTAAGTTTGTTTACAAATTGTACATGAGAATATGCACTATTTCTTATCATCAGAGGTGGTATTTGAAATACCTAAGAATTGGTACAACATAGGGCACTGACCAATCAGAGCAGACATACAAACTGTACATGAGAATATTCACTATTTCCTGTCGTCAGAGGTGGTATTTGAAATACATAAGAATTAGTACAACATGGGGCATTGACCAGTCAGAGCAGACATCAGCAAACTACTGGAGGAGGTTCCTGGATGCTGTGCCCTTCATGTCAGGATTATGAGTATATTTCTGGTGGGCTGGGGAAGAAGCATGGGGCGGGAACTCAAGGTAGCTTCTATTTACCATGTAAATAGGATTGTTTCAATATTTTAACAACTTGTATGGTCATGTATACTGACCGAATAGCAACTCTGCTATGAGACATGTTTGATCACTTCATGTAATTTTCTGAAACACGCTTTTTTTTTTTTTTTTAAATAAACCTAGGGCAATGTTATGTTAAGATAGTCTCTGTCGTAAAATAATTTACCATATTGAGAGACTTACCTTCTTTATAATGAAAGTCAGAAAATATAAGTAAAACAAGTTATACTAAAGCAGAGAGAATAATCAAATATAATCTTACTCAAGATACTTTTGTGACAACTCAGCTTGCAAGATGTTTTCCTAGGCTTACTGGGTCATAAATATTCGGTATCATTTTCTTTCCCATATTTTAAAGACAGGGAATTTAGAACACGTAAGTTATAAAGCTAGGTTTTAAAAAATCTAAATAATAGTTTCCTCTCATTGCAGATCTCAATCAAATTGCAGGCTGGAGCCATGCCCAATAGGCCTCTTCAGAGCCACAGTTACCCACAGGTAGGTGGGCACTTGATGTGTGAGAAAAAAAATTTGTTGTTATAGGTCACTGAGTTGTGCAGTTGTTTGTTATACAGAAAATGACATTCTTTTTAACTTATTCATCATTCATTCAATATATTCTAAACATATAACTATGAGCTATAAAAACCCAAAACTGGCTTTTCTTTTGAAAGACTGACTAGACAAATTTATGTTAAAACTAATCAGGAAAGAAATGGAGACGCAAATAAATAACAGCACCCGTGAAGTTTACATTCTACTGTTGAAACAGAAAAGACACAAATAAACTGGGAATTCCAAATGGCTCATAAGCAAATGAAGAGTGACTTACCCTTACTCTGTAATCAGAGAAATGCAAATTAAAACAATTAAGTCTGAGAATATCATGTAGTTGTGAGGATGTTGGGAAATAAGAAACCTCCCATACTATTTAAGGGACAGTAAACTGGTGCAACCATTCCAGGGAGCAACATGAAAGTACTCGGTAAATTAACTATATTTATACTTTCTCTACAATGTAGCAATTACATTTCTAGGTCTCTTGTCCATGT
>PVKV010039046.1:0-13378 GCA_004027835.1 Alouatta palliata | reverse complement strand
GGCTGCAATTGGGGGGAAGAGGGGCTTTCACATTGCAGGCTGGAAGTGGGGGAAGGGAAGAGGGGATCTCATGGTACAGGCTGGAGTGCAGGGGAGAGGAGCTTTCACAGTGCAGGCTGGAGTGGGGAGAAGAGGGGCTGGCTTGGGTGGGCACCCCCATTCGTGCTGGAGCCTGGCCCTGAGAAAGGCCGGTGTACTGACTCCCTGCCACGAGCTCCCTGGGGTGCCCTGGGTTTTGTTCTTCTCTACTCCAGGCCCCAGCCACAGCTGCTCCTGCCCCCCCAGAAGGCGTCTTAGGGTGTCAGGTGTCTCCACTGGAGGCTGACCCCGTAGACCTGTTTCCCCTCTTCATGCTTCTTCGTCTTTATGCTGCCTTATAAATGACATGGACAAGAGCTGGCCTGCCCGCAAGTGCTGGCCCTGGAGCCCTGTGCAGAAGCTAATGGGGCTGAGGGCTCACCTCCCCCTCTAGGGCCTCCTTGTTCCATGACAGTCATAGAACATTCTCATGGTGACACGGAAATCTAGAGCAAGGCTGTGTGGATGACCTAGAAACCGGACCCTGCCTGACAAAGCAGAGCTGACTGGAGATGCCAGGGAGCACAGCAGGGAGGAGCGCGGCTGGGAGGAGTGCAGGCAGCTGGCACCCATGTAGGTCAGCATCTTAGGACAGAAGCCCCGAGGTCAGCACCACCCCGGAGCTGTCCTGGCACCTGTATGTGCAGGTGGGGAGGAGCCAACAGCCCCGGCATGGAGGTGGAGCCGAACAGAGACCGGAGCTCGGGCCCAGATGGTGATTCACGTGGGGAACAGTGCAGCTGCTGACCCCGTAAGGCACCAGGAGGACTGAGACGCAGCATGCAGGCACAGGGGCCTCAGCAGAGTGGGGACGGAGCCAGGGGCCCGGAAGAACCAGCATCCTCCCAGGAGGTCTTGTAGGCACAGGCGAACTTAGAGGTCAAATTGCAGGTACCAATTGTGCCCAGCTCTGCCGCTGGGCCAGGAGGGTCTGTGGGCTCCTCGGGAAGCCAGCCCTGCTCACATCCTAAGCACCAGGCCCCAGCACCTGGTCTGCCCCTTCCACCGCGGCCGCCTTGGGCAGAAGGCATGGCCTCTCATCTCTACTGGGTGCTTCCATTGGCTCCAGAAAGGGAAGCCGGCCTGTTCCCGCCGCCCCGGGTCCTGTGGGGCCTTCGTCCTGCTGTGCCTTTGGGTGCCCCCATCATGGTGCTGGGTGGAGATACAGAGGCCAAGATGCCAGGAAGCGGGGGCGGGTCCAGCCCTGATGCAGCTCTCAGGGCCTTGATCTGAGACACCATTCTTCTGTGACATCCCCACGAGCAAAGATGGTTCCAGGTCCCAGGAGAGCCCGCCAGCCGCCCCGGGGTCCCTGTGGGAACAGAGCAGCCCGCACCATCTGCTGCATGAAGCTCCAATAAGAGCAGCGTGAAGCTGGGGTTGGGGCGACAGGCAAGCTCCCACAGAAGCAGCCAGAGCTCCGGCGACCGGGGTATTAACAGACATGCTCCGTTGACACTTCATTCTGCAAACTCACCAGTTCTCGGAAAATCACGCTAATAGAAGGAGCTGCTTTCCCGTGGGGAGGCTGATGGCGGAGGTTTGGAGTATGATTTCACCAGGCCCCTGCATGCCTTCTTCCCACAGAGACTGAGTGTCCACCGCCGCTGCCAGTCACAGCAGTCCCGAGGCGAAGGCTGGCACCTCGAACAATGCTGGTCCCTCAGCAAATGCAACGCAGGGTCATACTCAGATCCCACGTCCAGGTCCAGGCCCGGCTGCCTCTTTTTGGGCCCCCTGCTCCCCTCCAGGGCTCTGCACTCTTGATCAGAGGTCTCAGCAACTGAGCCAACGTCAGAGGCAGGGTTGGCGACCAGACAGTGCCCGGAGGGTGTCTCCACCACCCAAGTGCTGTCCGAAACACTCAGGTCCATCTGCCCTGGGAAGATCACCGGTGGCTCCCCTGGCCCACACCGCAGTCCCTGTCAGAGCCTGGGCAGGCACTGAACCCCCCCTCCTCCTTGCAGGGGCCTTCCTCGTCCCCTATGTCATCGCGCTGATCTTTGAGGGGATACCCCTCTTCCACGTCGAGCTTGCCATCGGCCAGCGGCTGCAAAAGGGCAGCATTGGCGTGTGGACGGCCATCTCCCCCTACCTCAACGGACTAGGTAGGCCACCATCCTCCCATGTCCTGACTGCGGCTGTGGGGGCAGGACCCTCCTGGATGGGGAATGGGGACGGGTCCATGCCTGTGGTACGGAAGTGGCCAGGCTGGCGGGGAGCCCTTGGGTGTGTGTGAGAAGCAGGTGGTGACACGGGGAGAATCGGAAATGCAGAGCATGTGTACCAGGACGTCCCGGAAGGACCCGGAAACTGGTGTCACCATTCTCGTGTGAGAGAGGCCTAGCTTTCAGCATATAGTATTTTATTTTGTTATTTTGTTTTATTCTCACTGCTTGTGGGCAGAGGGAGCCGGGAGGAGCCCCGGGGTTGCCTGACGTCATCCCTGTCCACAGGGCTGGGCTGTGTCACGCTGTCCTTCCTGGTCAGCCTGTACTACAACACCATCCTGGCGTGGGTGCTGTGGTACTTCCTCAATTCCTTCCAGCACCCGCTGCCCTGGAGCTCCTGCCCACCGGACCTCAACAGAACAGGTGAGCTGGGCGCTGCCTGCTTCTCGGGTCTGGGTACGAGCAAGAGAGGCCGAGAGAGCGTGTCTGGCGTCAGGACAGCTGTGGGTGGCGGATGCTCACTGTGGGAGGAGGACTGGGGAGCCGGTAGCTCTGTGTGCACACATACGAACCTGGGCGTCCCCTGGAGCAAATGTGCAGTCCGGTTCTGGTGGCCTCCACGCTGTCCTGTGCTTCCCTGCCTGGCCTGGACCACTGAGGTCCCTTGCAGCCGTGTGCATGGCATGGTCATGTGAGAGCCACTATTGTTGTTAAATTTAAGACTTCAGGCCGGGCGTGGTGGCTCATGCCTGTAATCCCAGCACTTCGGGAGGCCGAGGCGGGTGGATCACTTGAGGTCAGGAGTTGGAGGCCAGCCTGGCCTATATGGTGAAACACAATCTCTACTAAAATAACAAAAATTAGCCAGGTGTGGTGGCTCATGCCTGTAATCCCAGCTATTCAGGAGGCTGAGGCATGAGAATTGCTTGAACCTGGAAGGTGGAGGGTGCAGTGAGCTGAGATTGCACCACTGCACTTCAGGATGG
Organism: Alouatta palliata; assembly: GCA_004027835.1. Lineage (NCBI taxonomy): Eukaryota > Metazoa > Chordata > Mammalia > Primates > Atelidae > Alouatta > Alouatta palliata. The sequence goes on along the minus strand of PVKV010039046.1, from coordinate 10,143 downwards.
ACAACAGACTCAATCTCAGAAAAAGAAAGAAGACTTTGGGTCCAGACCTCAGCCAGGGGCTCCATCTGGGGAGATCCTTGAGATGTGAATGACAGTTACATTTTCTTTTTTGGGACAAGATCTCCCTCTGTCACCAGGGCTGGAGTGCAATGGTGTGATCATGGCTCATTGCAACCTCCACCTGCTGCTCAAGTGATTCTCCCACCTCTGATTCCTCAGTAGCGGGGACCACAGGCATGTGCCACCACACCCAGATAATTCTGTTTATTTTTTGTAGAGACAGGGTCTCACTATGTTGCCCAGGATGGTCTCAAACCCTTGGGCTCAAGTGACCCTCTTGCTTCAGCCTCCCAAAGTGCTAGGGTGATGGGTGTGAGCCCCCCACACTGGACTGAGCTGTATCTTTCAACGGCTTGCTCAGGAAGCAGCTCTGACCCTCTTTCCTTCCTGCCTCTCGCTGACTGGAAGTCACGCTGGGCTGGTGCTGGACAAGGCCAGACTCGAGGGCCCGCACTGAGTCTGCACCTGGATGTCCCGGGCCAGAGCTGGGCACCTGGGGAGACCGAGAGCCCCGGCCATGCCATCAGCCTCGTGGCCCCTCATGGAGGGTGGGTGGTCCTGCCAGGGTTCCCCCCAGCCACACTCTGGCAGCGGCCCCAGGGCAGGCTATCTGAAGCCTGAGTTCCTGGACCATGGTTTGTGGGTTCCAAATTCCTTCTACCTTGTCCAAGGGTTTACTTTTGGGGCCACTTAGGCCAGCCCTTTGATTTTCAGGCAGGCCCAGAGGGGTTAAGTCCTCTCTATTTTTTTTTTTTTTTTTTCCGAGATGGAGTTTCGCTCTTGCTACCCAGGCTGGAGTGCAATGGCACGATCTCGGCTCACCGAAACCTCCGACTCCTGGGTTCAAGCGATTCTCCTGCCTCAGCCTTCCAAGCAGCTGGGACCACAGGCGTGCGCCACCACGCCCAGCCAATTTTTGTATTTTTAGTAGAGACGGGGTTTCACCACGTTGCCCAGGATGGTCTCGATCTCTTGACCTCGTGATCCACCCGCCTCGGCCTCCCAAAGTGCTGGGATTGTAGGCGTGAGCCAGCGCGAGTCCTCTCTAAATGTGCACAGCAGGGCCTCATCGCTGCCCGTCCCACAACTGCCCCTGCTCCACTGAAGGGAAGTTTTCCAAGAAAAGGGCCCAGAGAGGCCAGCTGTCCCTCAGCTATGTCCATGCCCTTCCCTCAGCTGAGCGTGGGGCAGGCAGTGCCCACTCAGAGCTGAGCTGTGGCAGTGCTCGGGTCAGGGACTGGCGGGACCTCAGAAGGGGCCTTGGGGCCGGAGGACAGTGTGGAGGGAGGAGCCCCATGACATGGGAAGTGGCCCGATTGGGATACTGGTGGTCCTCCGACTTTTCCATGAAGGGGCCCTCACATTTCCCCAGTCAAGTGTCCCAGGAATGGGCTGCAGTAGGTCCTGAGAGTGGTCACCGGAGCCTGCTGCTGTCAGGCACTGCCTCTGGCCCCTGCCTTGGCCTGTGGCCCTGTCAAGGAGGAAGTGGGAGTCACAGGACAGTCGGCTGCCTGGCCACAGCCTCACTTTCTTCCCAAGCATCAGCCAGCAGCACACGTGACACACGCAGCTGCCGCCCATCCAGTGGCTCTGTGCCATCCTTGGGGGTCTGGGATGGTGGGTGGCGGGAGGAAGCGAGGGGACATTCAAGCACCAGCTTTACATGGTGACGGTGACGTCCAAGGCGCTGCTGGATTCCCCGGCTCAGCAGGGCTCACAAACCTTGGCAAAGCGGAGCTTCCCTTCGAGCTTCACTCAGCCTCTTCATTTTCACAGGCACATCTGTTTCTCCATCTCAGTCCTAGGCCCAGAAAGAAGTAAAAGGGTACCTCAGCCCAAAAGGGCAGTGGTGAGAGCAGCTCAGGGAAACTGAGCTCCAGAGCCACATGGTGGGGGTGCCTGCACCCCGCAGCCAGCCTGTGACAGGCTCCTTGGTTTCAGGGTTCGTGGAGGAGTGCCAGGGCAGCAGTGCCGTGAGCTACTTCTGGTACCGGCAGACACTGAACATCACGGCCGACATCAGTGACAGTGGCTCCATCCAGTGGCGGCTGCTCATCTGCTTGGCAGCCTGCTGGGCAGTCGTGTACATGTGTGTCATCAGAGGCATCGAGACTACAGGGAAGGTGAGAGCTGGCGGGGCCTGAGCCCCTCCCTGGCTGCCCTGAGGACCCCTCCGCTTTGCATCTACAAGCTCTTATGAGGGGCATAAATATTTAGGATTGCAGTGTCTTCTGAGGGAACTCATCCTGTCATCACTGTGAAGCAACCTTTTTTATCTTGGTGATATTCTTGGCTCTGAAATGGACTTTGTTTTAAAAATAGCCGCTCCAGGTTTCTTTGGCCATGCTAACAGAATGTATCTTTTCCATCCTTTTTCTTTTAATCTTTTTGTGTCTTTATGTTGAAAGTGTTTTTCTTCTAGACAGCATACAATTAGGTCTGGTTTTTTTAATCCAATGTGACAATCTCTGCCTTTTATTTGGGGTGTCTAGAGTATTTACATTTAATATGATTATTGATATGGTTGGGTTTAGTTCTATGCTCAGATGTGTTTCCATTTGCTCCGTCTGTTTTTGTATTCCTGTTTCTCTCTTTCCCTGGGTATTTTTAAGGATCCCACTCTATCTCCTTGGTTCATTTAGCTCTAACTCTGTCTTGCTACGCTAGTGACTGCTTTAGAGGATACAGCCTGCGTGTCTAGCCTGTCATGGTCTAGCATGAAGTGATCTAGGGGCACTCTATGTGGTCATTCAAGAATGTTACCACATTTTACTCCCACATTCCCCTCCCAGACTTTGTGCTACTGCCATACATTTTATTTATAGCATGTTATAAACAGCAAATGCATTGTCATCAGTTTTGTTTTAAACAAGCGACTGTCAAAGAGACTTAAATAACGAGAAAAACTGTACTGATGCTCACCTGTGTGGTTTCCATTGAGGGCAGCAGAAAGGACCACTAGAACCTGAGCCTCCTACTTGCCTGAGCCGCTTGAGAAAGAAGAGTCCTCACCCTGTATTCTCCAGTCCCTGTTGTCATTTCTAGTCTGGTATCACACAGGTGTGGACTCTTTTCAAATGATGGCACTCAGTCCATGCACCCTGGACTCTGCCTCCTGACCCATGGGTGTCACAGCTTCTGCACAGGAACCCAGTGCCCATACCCTGTGCAATGTCTCAGTGTACTGAGGCTGTCATTCCTCTTATGGAGAGGGTGGGGGTCTTCATGCTTGAGAGGACTGGAGTTACTGAATTAGACAAAGCAGCCAGCCAGAGATTCCAAATAATCCTATTATAAAGGCCCTTAAAAATGCATCCCAAGCCAGGCACAGTGGCTCATGCCTGTAATCTCAGCACGCTGGGAGGCTGAGGTGAGCGGATCACCTGAGGTCAGGAGTTCGAGACAAGCCTGGCCAACATGGTGAAACCGCATGTCTATTAAAAGTACAAAAATTAGCTCAGCTGGGCATGATGATGGGCACCTATAACCCCAGCTACTCAGGAGGCTGAGGCAGGAGAATCGCTTGAACCTGGGAAGTGGAGGCTGCAGGTGATTCTGCCGTCAGTCTAGGGGAACTGGGGAGGGAGTGAGGAGGAGTGTCCATTTGTAGGTGCTTTTCCCCGCGGACAGCTAGTATGCAGATTCTTGTCCACAGCTGCCGAGAAGCGGGAACACTCTATGTGGGCAGAAGGGGCACAGGCAGGTGTAGCCAGGCGGGGGCATCAGGGTGGGAGGAAGAGGACTCTGGCCACACAGAAGGGCTAAGAGCTTGAGAGTGGACAGGAGGGAGACTGGAGAGGGGATTAAAACAGGGAACAGGCGCAGTCAGAAACAACGGGTGCCCGGGAGAGAGGCAAGGGGAGGCGGGTGGCTTGGGAGAGGGAAGCCAGGGAGGGGCATGGCCCAGACCCCTATTCAGGGCCCAGCCCCCGTGCTCAAAGGAGGCCTGACTCTCCCAGATGGCCAGTGCTCCATGGGGCACAAACTTAAATGAATGTGCATGTGACTGTTTCTGGTAAACCCCAAACCATCCGAGCTTGGCCTGAGCCTACACCCCACAATCCCCCACGGTGTCCCCATCCATCCTGGTTGACCCCACACCAGAGGCAGCTACCCTGGAACCTGCCTGCCTCTCTCAGGCTTGTGAAGAGAGCAGACGCCGTTTCAGGTCTCACGACTCCACCTTTTGTTCAAAGGCGATTTACTTCACGGCTTCGTTCCCCTACCTGGTCCTGACCATCTTTCTCATCAGAGGGCTAACCCTGCCAGGGGCAACAAAAGGACTCATCTACTTGTTCACTCCCAACGTAAGTGGGTCTTGGATGGAAGTTCAGGGCCTCCAGCACACACACACGTTGGGGCTGCAGCCAGCACCTCCCTCTCTCAACTGGAAGCGTGAGCGGCCAGGAGCCGCACATCCAGCAGCTGGGCTGCCTGCTGGTCAGGGGTGAGGCTGGCCCAGGACGGCGCAGGGGGAAGGGGACCTCAGGAAAGAGGTGAGGTTTGGAGCGAGCCTGGAGGAGGACTTCGATTAGGGGCAGGTGGACTTTGGCACCTGTAGGACCCCAAGTGGACACGGATGTGAGGGGCCAGGGGAGGAGGGACAGGGTTCAAGAGAGAGGCTGGCTGGGGACCTGCTCTGGGCCTGACACCACCAAGGACCTTGTCCAGCTGCACACACCCCACCAGGGAGCCACAGGAGCCAGTGTCTGCTCCAGGAGCCTGCCCGGCTTCCAGAGCATTCCACACTATCCTAGATCTCAGCCCTCCCTGCCCAGCATCCCTGAGGCAGTTTCCAGGGGCTGGTGTGGGAGTGGGCACCTGGGTATGGCCAGGTCTGCCCGGAGACACGGAACACAGAACACAGGGGACACCTTCCCAGGTCCCCCAGCTGCAGAAAAACCAGGCTCTGTGCACGGGATCCCTGCCCTCGGGCCTTCAAATCACCGAGAAGCCCAGGTTAGAGAGGGCACACCTAACACAGGAGCTGCTCAGACCCATCTCCAGACCGGAAAAGCCTGCTGGCTACATTCTCACCTGGGCATGACAGCCACGGCTCATTCAGCTGCGTCGCAGACAGGGGGCTGGCACTTGCTGTGTCCAGAGCTGCCACTCCACACCTGCACACCTGCATGGTCCTACCCTGTTCCTGGTGTCTGCACAGGTCACACTTGCTCCCAAGTGTCCCCAAAGCTGCCTTGGGAACGTTCTGGAACAGCCAGGGCCACCGGCTGGTGTGGTATGCCCACTAAATTAGACGTTCTCCCTGACTCATTCCAGATGCAAATTCTCCAGAACCCCCGGGTGTGGCTGGATGCGGCCACTCAGATATTCTTCTCTCTGTCCCTGGCCTTTGGAGGACACATCGCTTTTGCAAGTTACAACTTGCCCAGGTAGGCAGTCAGGCTCCACTGCCCAGCCAGAGAAGCTCTGGGGAGATGCCCCAAGTACTTCCTGATCTCAGGGTCACAGTATGGGACCAAGGGTGGCCTTGTGTGAACCTGAGATAAGAACCTCATGACATGGCCAGGGCCCTCTCAGCAGTTTCCAGCACGTCCGGAGCCCGCTGCCGGAAGAGAGCCTGGATAATCACACCCAGGAACCAGGGTGTAACTGGGCGTGATACCAACCCAAATGGGCATGACACACGAGGCCGTAAAAGCCTCGATGGTCACCTAAAACAGACTCAAGTCCTGCCCGTTAATGCCGATGTGAGCAGATGCCGCTTTTACGATGCCACAATATCCACAGAGCCTTACCAAGTGCAATTCCACGGATCATAAAACGCAGAGCCCAGTGCACCGTGATAAACCTGAAACAAGCCTAATTTCCTGTGGCTGTCAGAGGCAGGCAGTTCGCATGAGATGGGAAGGCCAGGGTGGTCCTGGGCAGCTCTGCCCGCTGGTGGCCTTTAGGGAAGGGAGTGTCAGCTGGGACTCCGGGGAAGCTTTAAACGTTTGAGATTGACACCTTACTGCCTTGAACTCACGCTGGAGGTGCGCTTCTGTGTGTTTCTCCTTTGGAGACGATTTCCCAAAATATCTACATTTCAGCTCCTCCACGAATGCCCTGCCTCACAGCTCCCTGTGGGCTGAAAGGCCTTGATGGGAGGGCGGGGTGTGAATGGGTTCCAGATCCTTGGCAGCCTTGAGCCAGGACTGCTGGAGGAGCCTGTGGGGGAGGGGCCCAGGATCACCCTGAGACTCCAGGACTGGCAGCAGCGGCCCCTGGGTCAAAGCAGGGGCATCCCAGGTGGGAAAGGGGGCCAAGGAGGAAAGCCCTCTCCTCACCTCCTCCCCTGGGTGAGGCCCACTTACCACCCTCAAAGCCCGTGATGAGCGTGCATCTGTGCCCAGGAACGACTGCCGGAAGGACGCGGTGGTCATCGCCCTGGTCAACAGTATGACCTCCCTGTACGCGTCCATTGCTGTCTTCTCCATCCTGGGCTTCAAGGCAACCAACAGCTATGAGCACTGCCTGGACAGGTGAGCACAGGTGCCGTGCCGGGCTTTGTGGGGCGTGGTTGCCAGGCAAGTGCCTGCTGCACCGAGAATCCCATGGCATCAGGAAGGGGGCATGGGCACATTTCATTTCTGTAGGATTGTGGAGTGAATGGTGTCCCCCAAAAGGTCACTTCCACCCGAAACTTCAGCATGTGACCAGGTTGGAAAAGGGTCTTTGCAGATGTGATTAAGGTAGGATTGAGCTGAGGTCCCCCTGGAGTAGGATAGGCCCTAAATCCAATGACCACTGTCCTTATAAGACGAGAAGAGACAGATGCAGAGAAGGAGGCCACCTGAAGACGGAGGCAGAGGTGGGAGCGATGTGGCCACAGCCAAGGGACCCCTGAAGGCACAGAAGCTGGGAGAGGCGGGAGGATTCTCCTGTGCAGCCTCTGGAGGGGCACGGCCTGGCCACACTGGGATTTCAGATGTCACAGTTCTCCAGAACGGGAGAGGATGAATTCCTGTGGTTTTAAGGCACCATTGGTGGCCGTTTGCTGCAGTGGTCCCAGGACGCTGAGGAAGTTAGGCTCTCCCCTGCACAGGCAGCTGCTTTGTCAGACCCACGGCCTTCTCAGGGTGCCCGACTGTTGCTTGCAAATGGCCTCCAGGCAGGTCCCAGCACTAAGAACCCACTGGGCAGACACCATGTCCCTACAACATGGGGCAACTCTGCCCTACCAGGGGACGTCTGGCAGCATATGGAGACATTTTTGGTTGGCCACACTTGTGTTGGGGGTGTGCCTGGCGTCCAGTGGGTAGAGGCCAAGGACGCTGTGCAGCACCCTACGGTGTCCAGGACGGCCCCACCCAGAGAGTGACTGGCCGTGAGTGTCCACGGTGCTGCCGTGACACCGTGCTCCAGCCACGGCCTCTTGCGTTTGGGAGCATGGGAGCAGGAGCACGGCAGCCCTGCAGCCCTGCACTCGAGGGCTTTTCAAGTCACACTAAAGATGTGACATCTTCAATGACATCACCAAGAAAACGCACGATAATGCGGAAAGCATGGCACTCATAGACCCCGGAAAGGACACTGGCTTACAGAAGAGCTGGATCAAGAGGGCAGACCTGGGCTTCGTTCAGCCCCAGCCGGGGACTCACGTGGCGAGTGACGCTGACTTCTGGTCATTCTTTGAATGTTGCAAATAACCAAAAAAATGCACACGTATTGACTCAGGGTTACAAGCGCATCTTAGCAAGCAGGTGGATGGAAAGGACCAGCCGCGCTCATCACGTGGTTGGGGAGGACCAGCCGTGCTCATAACCCCCTGCGCTGTGCAGCCTAAGCCGGCCTCACAGGCCACAGGGGCTGGAAGTGAGGGGAGGGGCCTCTCTCTACAGGATTGTTCTAGGAACTGCTGCAGCCCCAGAAAAGTGTTTGCTGGGTGTAGATGTGCCCCACACTTGGGTGTCTATGTTTGAACCTTGGGCCCTGAGAACAGAATGAGCCTTTGGCAGTGGCGAGAAAGGGCGGGTGGGATGAAGTCCTCCCAGCAAACCCTCAGAAGCGCAGGTCCTCGCCTGCAGGGCGGCCCCTCAGGGTGAATCAGGACCCACCCTTGAGGTGAAGAAGCTGCCACCACCTCCACCTCCTTTGCACCCATGGGGGAGTGTTCCCCTTCCAGGCCCAGGGAGGTAGAGAACAGCTCCCCCCACCCAGCTGTGGAAACCTGCCCCCAGTGGGGTAGAGAAAAGCTCCCCTTCAACCCAGGAGTATAATCCCTGCCCCCAAGGGGGTAGAGAATAGCTACCCCCCACCCACCCAGCAGTGCAAACTCTGCCCCCAGGAGGGTAGAGAACAGCTCCCCGCCGCCACCTAGCAGTGTAAAACTTGTCCCCAGCAGTGTCTTGCAGTCACAGCACAGGCGTCCACATCATCCCAACAGCGGCTGGAGGGGCCCAGCCCTCCCAGGGATGGTGTTCTTCCCACACCCACCAAGGGTTTCTCCCAACATGTTTGCCGACCCAGGACGTGAGCCCACAGTCCCCTGTTCCCACAGAAACATCCTCAGCCTCATCAACGAGTTTGACTTCCCGGAGCAGAGTATCTCCAGGGACGACTACCCGGCCGTCCTCATGCACCTGACCACCACCCAGCCCAGGAGGGTGGCCCAGCTCCCCCTGAAGGCCTGCCACCTGGAAGACTTTCTGGAAAAGGTACCTGCACACCCCTGGGGTCACCAGGCAGGGCCACCCACAGGAGCACCAGGGCTGCACGGGCTGTGCCCCACTGCTGAAGGCTGCAAACAATTCTACAGACCCAGGGCCAGGGCATGTGAACCAAAGACCCCAGACTGCCTGTGCCTTGGGCTGCCAGGCCTCCCGGAAAGCCCAAAGTCCCCCAGGCAGCTGTGTCTGACAGACACTGTATCCAGCAGTCTTGGGGGTTGGACTGACCTGAGAGTGGGCATTGCTGGTGCCTAGACCCCAGGAGAGGGGGCGGCCGGCATGAGGGTCACAGCGCCAGGGCATGGCTGGAGTCCAGCTGCACTCAGGGCCACTGGATGCCCTGAACCCCGGGTGCCAGGCAAGGGTGCACACCCAGGAGGCTGGTGTGGGGCACATCTCAGGGTGCCTGACTCAAGGTCCTCGGTTCTTGGCCCAGCTGCCTGCTGCAGGTTATTAAATGGGAAGGACCCTCCCCTGCCCAGATGCACTTGCAGCCTGGTCTCCCAGAAGCAGGGCCAGCCCTGAGCCTCCTCAGCTGACCCCAAGAGGGGTGATGTGCCCTTGTGTCTTCACCGGGGAGTGTGTGTGTGCGTCCTGCAGGCAGGTGTGTGTGTGTGGCATGAAGCGTGGGGCTCCGTGTGTTGCAGAGTGCCTCGGGCCCGGGCCTGGCTTTCATCGTCTTCACAGAGGCCGTCCTCCACATGCCGGGAGCCCCTGGGTGGGCCGTGCTCTTCTTCGGCATGCTGTTCACCCTGGGCCTATCGTCCATGTTCGGGAACATGGAGGCAGTCATCACACCCATGCTGGACAAGGGGGTCCTGCCCAGATGGGTTCCCAAGGAGGCCCTGACGGGTGAGTGCACAGCTCGGCCACCCTGGAGGACCTGTCCCCAGCACCTCCTGTCCACTCCCACCTGCTGTCCAGACCCCCTTCCTGGATGGAGAGCTCAAGGGGCCACGCCTGAGTCCAGGGGAAGCCTGAGCCAGGCTGATCCACACTGACAGCCATCACGGGAGAGCAGAGGGTCAGGGTCAAAGGAGGTTCAGAGGTGCCCCTCCCCCACGGCCCCCCAAGGCTGGAGCACAATACAGGAAAGAGACTGGGGAAGGCAGGGATGGAGGGTGGGGAGCTGAGAGAAGTCTCCTACTCAGGTGCCCTAGCCCTCCCCGCTGGTTGGCCTGGCCTGCTTCCCCCTGACCCTCCCCACTGTCCCAGGGCTGGTCGGCCTGGCCTGCTTCACCCTGACCCTCCCGCTCTCCCAGGGCTGGTCTGCCTGGCTTCCTTCCCCCTGACCCTCCCACTCTCCCAGGGCTGGTCTGCCTGGCTTCCTTCCCCCTGACCCTCCCCGCTCTCCCAGGGCTGACTGGCCTGGCCTGCTTCCCTCTGACCCTCCCGTTCTCCCAGGGCTGGT
>PVKV010039045.1:0-13378 GCA_004027835.1 Alouatta palliata | reverse complement strand
ACAAGAACAGAAAATCAAACACCACATATTCTCACTCATAGGCGGGTGTTGAAAAATGCAAACACATGGACACAGGGAGGAGAGCATCACACACTGGGGTCTGTCGGGGGGAAAAAGGGGAGGGACAGCAGGGGGTGGGGAGTTGGGGAGGGATAGCATGGGGAGAAATGCCGGATATAGGTGATGGGGAGGAAGGCAGCAAATCACACTGCCATGTGTGTACCTATGCAACAATCTTGCGTGTTCTTCACATGTACCTCAAAACCTAAAATGCAATTAAAAAAAAATATATATATATATATAAAATTAACTGGCTGTGGTGGTGTATGCCTGTAGTCCCAGCTACTCAAGAGGCTAAGGTGGAAGGATTGCTTGAGTCCAGGAGGCAGAGGTTGTGGTGAGCCATGATCACACCACTGCACTCCAGCCTGGGCGACAGAGCAAGATTGTCTCAAAAACAAAACAAAACTCTGTAGCCCACTCCTGGGTATTGGACATGATGAAAATTGAGCTCACCTTCTGTGCTCAGGACCCAGAAGCTGCTTCTAAATGAAGAGGACAGTGCCAAAGGCTGTTATGACCAAGGCAGACACTGAGCACTGTGACCCAGGGTTTGAGGAACAGGAGGGGTCAAAGCAGCCTCTGAGGGGCTCAGTAGAGCAGATGCTGGAGTGAGGGAGCAGTCTGGGCCGTGGGACAGAGTATCCTCTGTAAATAAAACTCTCAGCGTCCCACCAAGCAAAAACATCTAGCCCTCTTCTCAGGTCACTGTCTTTGTCTAGCCAACCCAAGCCACAGCAGGGCTGGAAGAAAGCCCTCAACCACATTCCCAGGAACAGCCTCAAGATCCCCACTCGAGATCTTCAGGGAATAGAGCACAATTCCTTTGAAAATTAAATAATTGGCTGGCGCGCCGTGACTCACACCTGTAATCCCAGCACTTTGGGAAGCCGAGGTGGGTGGATCACCTGAGGTTAAAAGTTGGAGACCAGCCTGGCCAACATGGTGAAACCCCGTATCTACTAAAAATACAAAAATCAGCTGAGCATGGTGGTAGGCGCCTGTAATTCCAGCTACTCAGGAGGCTGAGGCGGAGAATTACTTGAACCCGGGAGGCAGAGGTTGCAGTTAGCCAAGATCGTACCACTGCACTCCAGCCAGAGACAGAAGCTTGTCTTGCACTCGAGAAGACAGAGCAAGACTCCTATCTCAAAAAACAAAAACAAAACCAAACAAAAAAAATTAAATAATTACGTTTATTAGCTTTAGAATTTTTTAAAAGTATATTATAGGAAATTTGAAAAATACAATAAAGAAGGAAAAAGCCACCACCCACGATTATGGCCACCATTTATTCTGGGATTGTAGTGTGCCAGACCTCTTACATGCATTATTCCATTTAATCTTAGCCATAACCCTGAGGTACAGACTGTGTTTATGCCAATTTTACAGATGAGGCTACTGTGGCTCAGACAGAAGTTAAGTACATTTGTCCAAGGTTACACAACTGAGATGTTGTATACTGAGTCATGCATACTGAAGCTGGGATGTGAATCCAAGTTTGCCTTGGACTCTTTTCACCGATATATTAGGTTGAACCATATGAAACTGACTTACCAAAATGACAATGGAACTGTCATAAAGTTCAACCTAACTTTATGGTTTTTTGTTCATTTGTTTTCAGAGTCTCTGTTGCTCAGGCTGGAGTGCAGTGGTACGATCTTTGTTCACTGCAGCCTCTGCCTTCCAGGTTCAAGCAATTCTCGTGCCTCAGCCTCCCAAGTAGCTGGGATTACAGGCAGGTGCCACCACACCCAGCTAATTTTTGTTTTTTGAGACGGAGTCTTGCTCTATTGCCAGGCTGGAGTGCAGTGGTACAATCTGGTTCACTGCAACTTCTGTTTTCTGACTTCGAGCAATTCTCCTGCCTCAGCCTCCCTAGTAGCTGGGACTACAGGCACGCACCACCACGCCTGGCTAATTTTTTGTATTTTTAGCAGAGACAAGGTTTTGCCATGTTGGTCAGCTGGTCTCAAATTCCTGGCCTCAAGTGATCTGCCCACCTCAGCCTCCCAAAGCTCTGGGATTACAGGTTTAAACCACCGTGCCCGGCCCTAACATTATGCTTTTTAATAATCCTGCTGCTGCTGACCATCATTAACAATTCTGTGAATTTCTTTCAGCTCTTTTATGCATATTTAAATATGATTGGAACCATATTTTTCATACAACTTTATACCCATTTTTTGCTTTCTTTTTTTTTTTTTTTTTGAGACTGAGTCTTGCTGTGTCTCCCAGGCTATAGTGCAGTGGCATGATCTCAGTTGATTGCAACCTCTGTCTCCCTGGTTCAAGTGATTTTCTTGCCTCAGCCTCCTGAGTAGCTGGGACTACAGACACACACCACCATACCTGGCTAATTTTTGTGTTTTTAGTAGAGACAGGGTCTCAAAAAAAAAAACCAGCCTGAGTGCGGTGGCTTATGCCAGTCTGGTCTCAAACTCCTGATCTCAGCTTATGTCAGGCTGGTCTCGAACTCCCGATCTCAAATGCCTTAGGAGGCTGAGGCAGGCAGATCACCTGAGATCGGGAGTTTGAGACCAGCCTGGCCAACATGGCAAAACCTGGTCTCCACTAAAACAAAACAAAACAAAAAAATATACAGGCCAGGCGCAGTGGCTCACGTCTGTAATCCCAGCACTTTGGGAGGCCAAGGTGGGCAGATCACAAGGTCAGTAGTTCGAGACCAGCCTGCCCAAAATGGTGAAACCCCATCTCGACTAAAAATACAAAAATTAGCTGGGCATGGTGGCGTGTGCCTGTAATCCCAGCTACTTGGGAGGCTGAGGCAGGGGGATTGATTGAACCTGGGAGGCGGAGGTTGCAGTGAGCCAAGACCACACCACTGCACTCCAGCCTGGTGACAGAGTGAGACTTCATCTCAAAAAAAAAAAAAAATTAGCCAGGCCTGGTGGTACGTGCCTGTAATCCCAGCTACTCAGGAGACTGAGGGAGGAGAATTGCTTGAACCTGGGAGGCAGAGGTTGCAGTGAACCAAGATCACGCCACTGAACTCCACTGCAGCCTGGGCAACATAGTGAGACTCTGTCTCAAAAAACGAAACAAAACAAAAAACTATATTTTCAAGCATCATACTCTACTACTGTACTGTAAATGCTTGCCGGTTTATTGGTCTCTCACACTTCTAAGCTTCAGGGACAGGGGTTGGGTCAGATGTGTTCTCTGTTGTATCCCCAACCACCTGCATGCCACATAGTAAGGATTCAACAAACGTTTGCTAAATAAAGAAAGAAACGGGGAGCAGTAAAAAATAATAATCAATAAAGTGAGAAGACTTGGGATCCCAAAATATTTTCCTTTTTGAAGGAAAGAAATAATTCCTTTTGAAGGCAAATAAAACAGCTGACATGCAGCCATGCAGAGTAAATAATGCGATCGGGTTGACCAACATATTTGTGTGTTTAATATCACCTTGTCTTCAGCAACTGGAACCACTCACATCTCAGAGGGACTCCCCACTGCAGTACCCCCTCAGGGCTTGCTCATTCATTATTTATGGGGCACCTACTATGTGCCAGATACTGTTACAGGTGCTGAGATATGGCCACATAGCTGGCGAGATAGCTGCCTTTGTGAAGCTTACCTTCAAGTTAGGGAGACAGAAAATGAACAGAGAAACAAATATGCATATATACAAAATAGTGCAAGAGTGATATGTGCTATAAAGAAAAAGGAACAGCCGGGCGCGGTGGCTCCCGCCTGTAATCCCAGCACTTTGAAAGGCCAAGGTGGGTGGATCTCCTGAGGTCAGAAGTTCGAGACCAGCCTGACCAACATGGAGAAACCCCCATCTCTACTAAAAATAGAAAATTAGCTGGGTGTGGTGGCACATGCCTGTAATGCCAGCTACTTGGGAGGCTGAGGTAGGAGAATCGCTTGAACCCGAGAGTCGGAGGTTGCAGTGAGCGGCATCGCGTCACTGCACTCTAGCCTGGGCAACAAGAGCAAAACTCTGTCTGAAAAAAAGAAAAAGAAAAAGAAACAGAGTGAGGGGACAGAGAAGAATGAAAATTGCTATTTTGATAGAGAGGTCAAGGAAGTCCTCTCTGAGGAGGTAACATTTGAGCAAAGATCTGCAGATAGGGGTCAAGCTAACCAGCAGCGATCTGAGAGAGGAGTGTCCCAGGGGAAGGGAACAACCAGGGCAAAGGCCCAGGGGCAGTAATGTGCTTGGTGTGTGCTCTGTCCACATCCTTTGAGCACAGAGCTATCCAACTCCATGCCATTGTATCTCGATCATGCTGTCCCCCTCCTACCCCAGCTCTCTCCTCTACACCGTCCTCCAGCCCAGCCTCCATTGGTCAGTGGAGCAAACTCCTGCCTCCATGCCTAAATTCAAGTCTTACTTTTGACCGGTGCGGTGGCTCACACCTGTAATCCCAGCACTTTGGGAGGCCGAGGCAGGCAGATCACCTGAGGTCAAAAGTTCGAGACCAACCTGGCCAACATTGTGAGACCCTGTATCTACTAAAAACAGAAAAATTAGCTGTGCGACCCTGTCTCTACTAAAAATACAAAAATTAGCCAGGCATGGTGGCATGTGCCTGCAATCTCAGCTACTCAGGAGGCTGACGCACGAGAATCGCTTGAACCCGGGAGGCATAGGTTGCAGTGAGCCGAGATCGCGCCACAGCACTCCAGCCTGGGCAACACAGTTGGACTCTGTCTCAAGAAAAAAGAAAGAGAAAGAGAGAGCAGCTGGACTCCGTCTCAAGAAAAAGGAAAGAGAAAGAGAGAGCAGCTGGACTCTGTCTCAAGAAAAAAAGAGAGAGAGAGACAGAGAGAGAAAGAGAGAGAGAGAAACTGAGATGCATAGGAAATATGTAACAACATTGAAGCATGAGCCAAGTTTTCTGATTCTGGGTCTCAAATTGTGAGTGCTGCATTTTATTTTGATTATTTGCCTAATAATTTTAGTTGTGTATAATAATGAGAAAACAGTAACAGCATGTAACATAAAAGCAGGAAAAAAATCCAAAACTTTTCCCAGATGAAGATTGGTAGGACAACTATCTTTCCCTGAGAGTTGGGTGTGGAGCGGTCAGAGAAATATATCATGTGCTCCCTACCCCAAATGATCTATTCAAGAATCAGCAGTCCTTTTCTCAGGAGTCTGTATTGAAGGTGATGAATGAATTTGAGGACTAAATAGACTATGTCATGAAATAAACATTCAAAATTATATGATACATATCTAATTCAAAATAATTTGAAGACTTCAACTTTTGTATTTTTTATTTTATTTTATTTTTATTTTTTTGATATAGTGTCTTGCTCCATCGCCCAGGCTGGAAGGCAGTTGTGCAGTCTCAGCTCACTGCAGCCTCTATCTCCAGGGTTCAAGCGATCCTCCCACCTCAGCCTCCTGAGTAGCTGGGACTACAGGCAAGCACCACCATGCCTGGGTAATTTTTGTATTTTTAGTAGAAACAGGGTTTTGCCATGCTGGCCAGGTTGGTCTCAAACCCCAGCCTCAAGTGATCCATCTGCCTCGGCCTCCCAAAGTACTGGGATTACAGGCATGACCCATGGCACTAGCCCCAGCCAACTTTTTATTTTTTATTTTTGGAGACAGGATCTCACTCTGTCGCCCAGGCTGGAGTGCAGTGCCATGGTCATGGCTCACTATAACCTCAGATCCTGGGCTTCAGTGATCCTCTCACCTTGGTCTCCCAAGTAAGTAGGACTACAGGCATGTGTTACCACACCTGGCTATTTTAAAATTTTTCTGTAGAAACGGTGTCTCACTATGCCTCTCAGGCTAGTCTCAAACTCCTGGTCTCAAGCAATTTTCCCACCTCAAGCCTCCGAAAGCGCTAGGATTACAGGTGTGAGCCACCATGCCCATTCAAGAAATAAACTTTTGTCGGCTGGGCGCGGTGGCTCACGCCTGTAATCCCAGCACTTTGGGAGGCCGAGGCGGGCGGATCACGAGGTCAAGAGATCGAGACCATCCTGGTCAACATGGTGAAACCCCGTCTCAACTAAAAATACAAAAAAAATTAGCTGGGCGTGGTGGCGTGTGCCTGTACTCCCAGCTACTTGGGAGGCTGAGGCAGGAGAACTGCTTGAACCCTGGCGGCGGAGGTTGCAGTGAGCCGAGGTTGCGCCACTGTACTCCAGCCTGGCGCCTGGTGATGAGTGAGACTCTGTCTCAAAAAAAAAAAAAAAGAATTAAACTTTTAAGTAATTTTTTTACTGAAGTATCACACATACAGAAAAGTGCACAAATCATAAGCCTGCAGCTTAATGAATTTTACAAAATGCACACACACATGTTCAATTAGTATACAGAGCTTTTAAAAAAGGATAACCAGCATCCCAAAACATTTCCATTCTCTCTTCAGAGACTAGCCCTAAAGGTAAGCTCATGTTTATCATCATAGATTAGTCTGTTTTTGTTTTGTTTTTTTCCAGAGACAGAGTCTCACTTTGTTGCCCAGGCTGGAGTGCAGTGGCACAATCTTGATCTCAGGTCACTGCAACCTCCACCTCCTGAGTTCAAGCAATTCTTGTGCCTCAGCCTCCCAAGTAGCTGGGACTACAAGGCTCACGCCACCACACTTGGCTAATTTTTGTATTTTTAGTAGAGTCCAGGTTTCACCATGTTGCCCAGGCTGGTCTTGAACTCCTGAGCTCAGGCAATCTGCCTGCCTTGGCCTCCCAAAGTGCTAGGGTTACAGGTGTAAGCCAATGCACTCAGCCTGTTTTTGTACTTTATTTTATTTATTTATTTTTTTGAAACAGAGTCTCACTCCGTCACCAGGTGCCAGGCTGGAGTGCAATGGCGCGATCTCGGCTCACTGCAACCTCCGCCGCCCGGGTTCAAGCAATTCTCCTGCCTCAGCCTCCTGAGTAGCTGGGACTACAGGCGCACGCCACCACGCCCAGCTAATTTTTTTTTGTATTTTTAGTAGAGATGGGGTTTCACCATGTTGACCAGGATGGTCTCGATCTCGACCTCGTGATCCGCCCGCCTCGGCCTCCCAAAGTGCTGGGATTACAGGCGTGAGCCACCACGCCCAGCTGTACTTTATATATAGCTATAAATAAATAAATATGGCTGGGTGCAGTGGCTCACACCTGTAATCCCAGCACTTGGGAGGCCGAGGTGCGCGAATCACGAGTCAGGAGTTCAAAACCAGCCTGGCCAAATATGGTGAAACCCTGTCTCTACTAAATATACAAAAATTAGCTGGGTATGGTGGCACATGCCTGTGGTCCCAGCTACTAGGGAGGCTGAGGCAGAACCGCTTGAACCTGGGAGACGGAGGTTGTAGTGAGCTGCGATCACACCACTGTACTCCAGCCAGAGTGACAGAGCAAAACTCCGTCTCAAAAATAAATAAATATATATTATAGTGGTGTGGCTTATTTCACTCAACATTATGTTTGTTAGATTTATCCATGTTACTGAGTGAAATATGTATTCAATAAATACACAATAATCTGCCATTGAGATATTCCAGGTTTTGGCTAATACAAATAGTGCTGCTATGAACATTCTTGTAATCAGGTTTAACCATGTGAAATCGCCATTTTTGCAAACAGACAACTGGCGAATACTGGCAATATTATACATATCGCTCCACTAATTGCATGTCCTTTAGTGCACATCTGCTTACATTCTGTTGGATATATGCCCAGGGGTTGGATTACAGGGCCACAGGATATACAAATCTTCAGCTTTAGCAGACATTGCCAAACAGTTTTTTAAAGTGATTCTACCAACCCACGCTTCCATCAGCAATGTATGAGATTTCCAGTAGCTATTCTCATGAGTGTGAAGAAGTATCACAATGTGGTGGGTTTTTTTTTTTTTTTGCTTTTTTGTTGTTTTTTTTTTTGAGATGGAGTCTTGCTCTTATCGCCCAGGCTGGAGTGCAGTGGCGCGATCTCGGCTCACTGCAACCTCTGCCTCCCAGGTTCAAGCGATTCTCCTGCCTCAGCCTCCCAAGTAGCTCCAATGACAGGTGCCCGCCACCACACCCAGCTAATTTTTGTATTTTTAATAGAGTCGGGTTTTCACCTTGTTGGCCAGCCTGGTCTCGAACTCCTGACCTCAGGTGATCTGCCTGCCTTGGCCTCCCAAAGTGCTGGGATTCCAGTTGTAAGCCACAGCACCCAGCCTCCTGTTTCCTTTTAAGTCTGAACACTGCTTCTCAATCTTCTTGGGAATCTGAATCCTCTAACCACATCTAATGCTAGTGCTTCCAAGGAGTTCTCTCCTTGTCTTACTGTGCTTTTCTCATACCTACCCCCTCTCCCTGGCTCATTGCATCTGTTCTCATGGGTAAAGTACCATCTCTACATGCTGACAGCCTCTAAACCTATGCCCAACCTCAGTGCTCCTCCTTAGCTTCAGACGTGCGTATCTATCTACTGGACATCTCCCCTTAATGTCCTGCAGGCTTAAAAACAGACTTTTGTTTGTTTTTGTTTTTTCCAATAAATCTTTTGCACTCTTAAAAAGAAAAAATAAGGAAATATAAAATATCAGAGTGTATCACATGCAAAAATGCAAAGGTTGTTTTTGTTTTTTGTTGAGACAGGGTCTCACTCTGCCACCCAGGCTGGAGTGCAGTGGTGCGATCTCTGCTCACTACAACCTCCACCTCCTCCTGGGCTCAAGGGATTCTCCCACCTCAGCCTCCCAAGTAGCTGGAACTACAAGTGCGTTCCTCCATGCCCAGCTTATTTTTTTGGTATTTTTGGTAAAGACTGGGTCTTGCCATACTGCTCAGGATGGTCACGAACTCCTGGGCTCAAGCAATCTGCCTGCCTTGCCGTCCCGAAGTGCTGGTATTACAGGTGTTGAGCCACCATGCCTGGCTTTTTTTTTTTAATGAAACTTTTGTTTCACACATGTATCCTGGATCACAGTCAAAACAGTTTTTAAAACACAGAAACTAGATGACAGGCTATACATAATGATGGAAGGAGTAGGAGGAGCTAGAGACACCTGAATCTGGGTGACAAAATCAGGGAAGTGAGAAGGAGCTAGTTTCTAGGGGAAGATGGTGACTTTCATTTTGAAGGCATCAGTTTGGTTTTACAGTAAATCAGGCAGTAGTGGTCACTTTCTTTTGTATTTCTGGCTCTGGTCAGAGCATATTTCTGAATAAATGCTTTCAGGAAGGAGGGCGATTCCCCTATAGTTCATTCATAATTATTTCTCAATAAGAGATGATGCTTTACTGGGGAAAACCACATTTATTGAACTCTTTTTTTTTTTTTTTTGAGACGGAGTTTCGCTCTTGTTGCCCAGGCTGGAGTGCAATGGCGCGATCTCGGCTCACCGCAACCTCCGCCTCCTGGGTTCAAGCAATTCTCCTGCCTCAGCCTCCCGAGTAGCTGGGACTACAGGCACATGCCACCATGCCCAGCTAATTTTTTTTTTGTATTTTTAGTAAAGACGGGGTTTCACCATGTTGACCAGGATGGTCTCAATCTCTTGACCTCGTGATCCACCCGCCTCGGCCTCCCAAAGTGCTGGGATTACAGGCGTGAGCCACTGCGCCCGGCTCTTTATTGAACTCTTATCTTATGCTGGGCTCTTTGCATCGTTTCTCATTAATTCTCCAAGTAGCCCTATGAGGCGGGTACCATTAATTCCGTTTTACAAATGAGGAAGGTGAGGTTCAGAGAGGATGAGAAACTGCCTCTGGTCATGCAGTTCGTAAGTGATGAACTGTGTCTTGCTAGCAAACCAGACCATCTCTGAAAGCATCACCCGGACTCCTTATGGCCTCATGTATTAGTTTCTTGGGGCTGCTGTAACAAATGACCACAAACTGGGTGGCTTAAAACAACAGACATTTACTCTCTCCAGTTCAGGACGCTGGAAGCCCAAAATCAAAGTGGTATTTGGGTTGGTTCCTTCAAAGGCTCTGGGGGACGCTGGTCCATGCCTCTCTCCTAGCTTCTAGTGACTGCTGGCAACCCTTGGCCTTCCTTGGCTTGCAGATGCATCATTCCAATCCCTGCTTCCATCTTCTCATAAGAATAACAGTCATATTGAATTTCTCTGCTCCAGTCCAGTGTGACCTCATTTTAATTAGTTACATCTATAATGACCTTATATGGAAATAATAAGGTACTGGGGGTTAGGATTTCAACAAATCTTTTTTGAGGGATGCAGTTCAGTCATAACATCTCATTAAGTTGAATAAGCCCTACAGTTGAGGAAATTACTTCCTCTTGGTTTGGAGGATCTTGCACAAAAAGTTGATGTTATTTCTTGTTAGATTCCTAATTTCCCCAGAAACTGCCAAGGTTCCTAGACTTCCTATGAACACTATTTTTTTTTTTTTTTTTTTTTTTTTTGAGACAAGGTCTGGCTCTGACCCCCAGGCTGGAGTGCAGTGGCATGATCTCCACTCACTGCCACCTCTACCTCCTGGACTCAGGTGATTGTCCCACCTCAGCCTCCTGAGTAGCTGGGACAACAGGGGTGCAACACTACACTCGGCTAATTTTTTAGCCGTGTTGCCCAGGGTGGTCTGGAACTGGTGAGCTCAAGCTATCCGCCTGTCTTGGCCTCCCAAAGTGCTGGGATTACAGGCAGGAGCCACTGCTCCCGACCAGAACTTATTAATACTTATGATTCCCCTACATCTCCATTGCCCTCCAGACACGAACAATCAACCCATTGCTGCCTCAAAAAACACAAACTCATCACCTTTCCCTCCCTCCTTAACTGGCTCCCCATCTTCCAGAAAGAATCCTTTTCTTTCCACTCTCCTTACATCTCCTAACTTCAATTCCTTATGGTTGGCAGGGCGCGGTGGCTCACGCCTGTAATCCCAGGACTTTGGGAGGCCGAGGCGGGCGGATCACCTGAAGTCAGGAGTTCGAGACTAGTCTGGCCAACATGGTGAAACCCCGTCTCTACTAAAAATTACAAAAATTAGCTGGGCGTGGTGGCGCACGCCTGTAATCCCAGCTACTCAGGAGGCTGAGGCAGGAGAATCGCTTGAAATTGGGAGACCGAGGTTGCAATGAGCCGAGATCGCGCCACTGCACTCCAGCCTGGGCAAAATACACTCGCTTCGCGACTTCTCTTTGCTCCCAGGTTCGTCA
Organism: Alouatta palliata; assembly: GCA_004027835.1. NCBI lineage: Eukaryota > Metazoa > Chordata > Mammalia > Primates > Atelidae > Alouatta > Alouatta palliata. The sequence continues at coordinate 2,215 of PVKV010039045.1, read as the reverse complement.
CCTCCAATCCAGCCTGACGTTCACGATACACTATATGGCCAATTTTCTAGAAACACATCTCCAGTCTGACTCTGCAAATTATATACCTGAGGGACTTCGGGCTTGCTACCTGGTGAAGCTATTTAACGGCGCCGCCCAGCATTCAAGGATCAACTAAAATTGGCGCCAGATTCATCTCCCTTTATCCCTTCTAAGTGGAATATCGGTCCAGCGCCAAAGCCCTCTCCTCCCTCGCCCTTTCCTAATCGCTTGCCTGCCCTGTTCACCAGCTGAGCTTCTGAAACACTTCGCATGTCTCCCCCTTATTCCAGTCTATCTGGTGAAACGGTTATTTGAGTACCTTGTCAACGCTGTCCCCACCAGATGCCGCTCCCGGCGGCCCAGGCTGGGCTCCAACAGGAGCTCCTCAATCTAAGTGTCTTGGAGAAACCTAGGGAGTTTCTACCAAGTAGTACGAAGAAGGGACCGTGCTCACTGCAGACTAAAACTGGCCTCTGAATCGCCTTCCTGGAGATTCGGCCCAGTGGCTCTCAGGAGTCGGTAGGGGCAAGAACGTTTTCCCAGTGCAGTGGAAGAAGTCTGCGGGCCGGCCAGGGGCTCCGGATCCGGGAACAGGGCTTCGGCAGGGGCCCGCCGGAAGCCCGCAGCCCGGACGTGGCCGACCCACCGCTCAGCGGGACACACCTCGGGCCTTGCCCCAGAGCGCCGCTTCGACACGAACTTTTCCGCCGAGTGCAGGCCGGGCGCTTTTGGGCGCAGCACGCAGGAACCGGAAGTCAATGGAGGAAGACCGGACTTACCGATTCAGTTTGGAGATGCGAGTCCCTAGCCTCTTCCTGGAGGGAGGTAGGGTGCTTGGAACACTGGGTTAATTTCGTGTCTGTCATTAGCCTCTGACCCTAGAAGCTAATGAAATACCACTGGAGGTATTCTGGAGGAATCTGGAGTGTTTCCTTCACGTCCCTCATGTCCTAGAGTGTTTCCTTCCTCATGTCCCATGTTCAGGTCCCTCTCCTGGAGCCCCAACCTAGCTAACGCGGCGGTTTTCGGAACATTTGTGCTTCCCTGACCTCGGGGTCCGCAGGTAGCTCCTCGAAGTGGGCGGATGGTTCAGATTCTCACAGCTACTTGCTTATCTCGGGCCGTATTACTTTCCTGTGGCTGCGATGTTAGAGTGACTTCCCACCGGTTTTACAAAGTTATTCATTGTATGGTGTTTTTTTGTTTTGTTTTGTTTTTAAAATAGAGATGGGGGTTTCACCATGTTGGCCAGGGTGGTCTCGAACTCCTGACCTCAGCTCGTCCGCCCACCTCGGCCTCCCAAAGGGCTGGGATTACAGGCGTGAGCCACTGCGCCTGGCCTGTATGGTGTTTCTTATGCTTGCAAAAACGTCATGATAGAAATCTTGAAAAGTGTACGGAAGAATATAAAACTGCCTTTAAATCTACCACTTAGCTGAAACATTTATTAAAAACGTATAAAATTTAATTTTATTTGGTTCCACCAGATGAGATACTAGTGAAAATGGAAGTGAAGACAAACCTTAACAGGAAATATTACTTACCAAATGATCACTCTACATTAAAAATATCAACATTAAGCAGTTGAAATAATTATTTGGCGAGGTGGCTCTCGCCTGTAATCTCAGCACTTTGGGAGGCCGAGGCGGGTGGATCATGAGATCAGGAGTTCAAGACCAGCCTGGCCAATATGGTGAAACCCCCTCTGTACTAAAAATACAAAAAAATTAGCTGGGTGTGGTGGCGCGTGCCTGTAGTCCCAGCTGCTCGGGAGGCTGAGGCAGGAGAATTGCTTGAACTCGGGAGGCAGAGGTTGCAGTGAGCCAAGATCATGCCACTGCACTCCAGCCTGGGCAACAGAGGAAGACTCCGTCTCAAAAACAAATATTTCAACTACTTGCTTCCTGATGAGTGCAAAATACAATTTTCTAGGCAGTAAAACTTAGGACTGATACATAAAAATTGGAAGACGCTGGGCGCGGTGCTGGGAGACCGAGGCGGGCGGATCATGAGGTCAAGAGATCGAGACCATCCTGGTCAACATGGTGAAACCCCGTCTCTACTAAAAATACAAAAAAATTAGCTGGGCGTGGTGGCGTGCGCCTGTAGTCCCAGCTACTCAGGAGGCTGAGGCAGGAGAATTGCTTGAACCCGGGCGGCAGAGGTTGCAGTGAGCCGAGGTCGCGCCACTGCA
>PVKV010039044.1:0-13359 GCA_004027835.1 Alouatta palliata | reverse complement strand
CCGGGAGCGCCAAGACGGCCTCCGTGCCCAGGATGGAGCTGAAGGTAGCCTCCTCCGTCTGCAGGGAGGACTTTGGTTCCAGGCTCCCGCGCCGCGCCGTGGGGACCCACGGGCTAGGAGGGGCGGTGCGGGCGAAGGAGGCCGGGCCCCTGTGGCTCCCGTGATGGGGACCCTGGAGGTGGGTGCGCCTCGGCCCCCACCCAGCACCTCCCAGGGCCCCGTTAGCGCCTCACAGCCAGGTGGCCCTGACCCTGTGGCCACGCTGGCTGGCTCCTGACGCCTCAGAGCCTCAGTTTCTCCTCTGGCCGTCGAGAGGCGATTGCGCCGCAGGGTAAACCCGTGAGTGGCGCTCAGCAGGGTTGGCCGCGGCTGTGGTAGCCTCAGCCCTTCCTTCCACTCTGGCAGCCGGGGAAGGACGTGGGTCCCTAGAGCCCCGAGGTGAGGGAGGAGAGTCGTGAGGGGCACCCGGGAGGCATCAGAAGGGCCAGCACGGGGAAGTGGTGGGGCCACTGTCCGGGCAGTGCCTGGGCTCCCCTAGGGTCCCGCTTCCCGGTGCCCCCCTAGCCCAGCACCTCCCCAAGCTGACAGCCCCAGGTGCTGGCTAGGGTGGGCTCGTGCCTCCCACTCCTGGGTCCAGGGGAGTCATGAATCCCTCCAGCCCTGCCTCAGGATCACCCTCCACTGTCCAGGATTCCACATGCCCTGCCTCGCCTTGCTTTTCTTTTTCCCTCCTCCCTCCCTCCTCCCTCCCCTTCCTTCCTTTTTGATGGAATTTCACTCTTGTTGCCCAGGATGCAGTGCAGTGGCCGATATCAGCTCACTGGAACCTCTACCTCCGGGTTCAAGCAATTCTCCTGCCTCAGCCTCCCGAGTAGCTGGGATTGCAGGCACGGGCCACCATGCCCGGTTAATTCTTTGTATTTTTAGTAGAGATGGGGTTTCACCATGTTGGCCAGGCTGGTCTCGAACTCCTGGCCTCATGTGATCCTCCTGCCTCGGCCTCCCAAGGTGCTAGGATGATAGATGTGATCTTCCACATTGGCTCTATTGCCGAGTCCTGGGATCAGCTGGGCCTGGGTCCCATGTACTGTTTCTGTTGTTGGATAGATTTCCATCAGAAGCACAGTACAGAAAATGGGGAAGGACAGGGCTTCCCAAGGAAATCGGTGTGTTGTTCACAGATGGGGCTACTAAGTGGGATGCTGGAGGTGCCTTGGCCTGGGTGTCCCCTAAGCAGAGCCTGAGGGACAGACTTGTGGGCATATGGTTTACCAGAGGGTGGATCCCAGTAACACAGTGAGGGGCTGGGGTGTGAAATGGTCAAGTGGGAGGCCTCATTTAGTCGGCCCAGGGCTCCAACTCCTGGGACCCAGAGCCTGCACACGCATGAATGCCAGGAGGGTCCACGATCCCCCAAGAGGCATTGGAGAAGGCTTGGGCAGGAAGCTGGGTGGCAGCAGGGCCTGAGCAGAGGTGAGCAGGAGGATGCATTTGCCTGAGTACAGACCACACATATGCATGGCCCCCCACTGCACAGGGCCCTGTGCCAGCCTCCCATAGCTGGCCGCTTCTCAGCCGGACAACCTTGTCACCCACCCATCTGCATGCCGTCTTCAGCCACCTGCTCTCTCAAGAGCAGCCAGGGTCATCTTCCCCAAACCCAAGGCCACCCTGCCCTCCCCACCCCTCCTAGAGCCCCTGACACTCTGGAGGCTCAGAATGAAGTTGAGAAGCTTCCAGGGCTCTGGGCCCTGCCTGACCCTGACTGTCCCAGCCGCACCCTGTCCCCTGTCTGCCACCTCATGGCCTCAGCCAAGCTGGCTTGGTCGTGGCATGGGGAAATCGGAGCAGATGGGGCTGCCCAGGCTGAAGGAACGGGGCCAAAGTGCAGGACTTTTCTGATGGGATAGCAGCTGGGAAAATGGAGTGAGTGGCCGGGGGAGGGCTGTTTATGGGATGGCCGTCTGCAGGGCCTTGGCAGCCACAGCCCCTGCCCAGGCCTCCAAGCTTACCTGGTGACAGGGCCCGGGTGTGAGTTGGTCTGCAGGTCCCTGGTGGGCCTGGTCTGAGTTTGGGGTCAGCGAGGCAGACTGCTTGGGAGACAGGTGCCCCCTCCAAGGTGTGGCCAAGCATGGGGTGAGAGAACTGGGCTCTGCTGGGCTCTGCCCGGCTGTGTGATGTTGGATGACCTCACTGTGACCTTGGGCTGCACTGCTGCCCTGGTCAGAAGAGAGGGAGGCTCGGTGGGGTGGGCCGGGACCAGGTGGCCTCTAGATGCCAGGCTCTGGAAGCGTCCCTGCCTGCTCTCCCCGAAGGACTTCCCAGGCCATCCCTCCTTCAGGCCAGAACGTGCTGCTATGGCTGTGGGGCCCTGCCTGCCCTCCCCAGCCTGAGGACTGTGGTGGCAGGGCTGGAGGCTGAGTTCTTTCTGAGTGCCCCAGGTTACCTAGCAGAGGCCCTGGCCTCGAGTGGGCACTAAGGGAGGCCCTTGCACATCTGGGGGCCCTGGGTCCTCTCTGTCAGCATTCGAGATTGCTCCGGTTCTCCCTGGGGTGGGAGCCAGGATCTGGTGTGGCCTCAAAGGTGACTGCAGCAAGTGGGAGCTGGCCTGTCCCCTGGACCCCCATCCTGGCCTGGCACAGCTGATGTCCACCCCCACTCCCCGAGGGTACTCAGACGAAAAGTGTGTGGTTTCTACAGAATAAAACAGCCACTGTTTCTACCCTGGCCTTTGAGCTGCCAAAAAAATGTACAGTATTTATGATCCAGCCCCCGGCTACCCGGCCACGCACCAGCATCTGGCAGCTGAGGCCCCTGTTCTTCCTCCCTGGGTCTGGAAGCCATCCCCGGCCCTTCTGGCTTCTGAGCTGGAGCCTGGTGGCCCAAGTCTTCTGGTGTTCAGGACAGACAGACAGAGAGAACACCCCCACCCTCCCCTCTGACTTCTAGGCAGCTGCAGTAAGGCAAGGGAGTCCATTGCAGGCCCTAGATCCGGGCTGTGGGAACCACTGCCAGCAGACGCCCCCTAGCCATGGAGCACTGGCTGTGACCTCATCTGTCTTCCTCGGGGGACTCTGTGCCCCCCACGCTGCCTTCCAGACTGCACCTCATCCTGACTGGCAGGAGGAAAAAACCCAGAGCACACATGAGGCAGGGCCAGCCTCACAGCCCCCGTCCGCCCGCTAGAGCCATTGGTGCAAGGACCTGTGGTATCCCTTCTGGAGAGTGCTAGGAGATCCAGCTGTGGGGCAGAGGCTGGGTTGGGAGCCCCATTTTGGTGCTTTCTGCTGTCCTTCCATACCTCCTCACCAGGGAGGCCTGGCTGGGAACCTCTCCATCTAGGTGCTCCCAACACTGAGGCTTCCTTGTTCCAGCTCAGCCCTGACAGGTCCCCAGAGGCACCTGGGGAATGGCACAGGTATCCTCACACATAATCCCCAGCACGCCTGCCCCAGGGGTTCCGAGGTCTTGCTGGATCCCCAGGGAGGGGTCAGCGGTCGGAGCTTTGGGCCTTTCCCTACAGCTGCATTTTAGCAGGGAACACAGCCGCTCCGGCGTGCCAGGGCTTGTGGTCCAGAGAGGCAGCTGCCACCTGGCGTGGGAGGCTCCTCAAGCTTGTCAGGCAGAGACTCATAACTCAGTGGTGAACCCCACTTGACCTCAGGACCACCTGCCTGTCTCTAGTCCAGGCTCTGCCCTGTCCTGGGCTCCTCTGGACCCCCTGGCACAGCCTTGTGCTACTCAGCATCCACAGCAGGGTCAGCTCCCAATATCCCCTCCCCCAGGAACCAAGAGCTAGGACTCGTCCACACAGCAGTGCCTGCCAGACCTCCTCCAGCACTGATGGATGGAACAGCCAGGCCCTGCACTCTGGACAGCAGGGAGGCCTTGTCGCTGATGGGTCTCAAGAAGTTCATTTGTTTTTTTTTATATGTATTTATTTATTTGAGACAGGATTTCTCTCTGTTGCCCAGGCTGGAGTGCAGGGGCGCGATCATGGCTCACTGTAGCCTCGACCTCCTGGGCTCAATGCATCCTTCAGCCTCAGCCTTCTGAGTAGGTGGGACTGGTATGGCTTCGGGGTTTCTCTTTGTTGCCCAGTTTGGTCTCAGACTCCTGGGCTCAAAGGATCCTTCCACCTCAGCCTCCTAAAGTGCCGGGATTACAGTCATGAGCCACTGTACCCTGCCAAGAAGTTAATTTGTTTGTTCATTCTTGGCTCAGCAGAGTTGCACACCAAAATGGCTCAGTGAGTTGGCCTGGTGTGGGAAAGGGAGGGGTTTTCTGAAGATCAGTTCTGCTCCTGGTGGGTCAGTGACCTTCGGCAGAGCTTCACCCCTCTCTGAGCCAGTTTCTTCATCTATAAGGCGGTTGAACTGTTGGATTAAACCAGATTAGTCCAGAGTTGCCCAGAATTTTGTACACAAGATGCATTCATGAAGGACTATGACTTTTTTTCTAAGAGTTTATAGTTTAGTTCTCACATGTAGGTCTTCAATCTACTTTCAGTTAATTTTTGTATGTGGTGTGAGGCAGGGGTCCACCTGCATTCTTTTGCATGGTGGAAATCCAATTGTCTCAGCATCATTTGTAGAAGAGACTCATGATACCCTTGACAAGTCAATCAACCGCAAATAAATGGCTTTTTAAAATGAACTCTCAATTCTATTTCATTGATCTATATGTCTCTCCCTATGCCTTGGGTCTTCATTGCTGACATTGTGGTAGGTTTGAAATCCAAAAGTGTGAGTCCTCCAGCTTTGTTCTTTGTGAAGACTGTTTTCTTTTCATTTATAATTGCCCTGACTAGAAAGTACCTCCAGTAGAATGTTGACTATAAGTGACTGAAGCAGACATCTTTGTCTTGCTCCTGATTTTAGAGGAAGAGTTCTAAGTCTTTCACCGTAGCTAGCTGTGGGTTTTATGTAGCTGTCCTTTATTAGGGTGAGAAAGTTCTCTTCTATTCCTAGTTTTTGAGTGTTTATTTTTTATTATGGAAAAATATTGGATTGTCTTTTTTTTCATCAGTTGAGATGATCATGTGATTTTTATTTTTATTCTGTTAATATGATGTATCACACTGATTTTTTGGTATGTTGAACCATCTTTGCATTCCTGGAATACATCCCACTTGGTCATGGAGCACAATCATTATTTTTTATGTTGCTAGATTTGGCTTTCTAATATTTTATTGAAATTTTTGTGTCCATACATGAGGGATTGTAGTCTATAGTTTTCTTTTCTGGTGATGCCTTTGTGTGGTTTTGGTGTCAGGATATGACTGGCTTCACAGAATGAGTTCTTTCCTCTTCTATTTTTTGGAAGAGTTTGGGAAGCATTTGTGTTAATTCCTTTTTAAATATTCAGTAGCATTCACCGGTGAAGCTGTCTGGTCCTGGGCTTTTCTTTGTGGGAAGTTTTTTGATTACTAATTCAATCTCTTTGCTTACCATAAGTCTTCATATTTTTTCGGGCCTCTTTTTCTTGAGTCAGTTTGTGTTTCTAGGAATTTGTTCATTTCTTCTAGGTTATCAAATTTCTTGGCACACAATGTTCACAGCATTCCTTTATTATTTTTATTTCTGTAAGGCTGGTACTAATGTTTCCTCCTTTCATTCCTGATTTTAGTAATTTGATTCTTCTGTCTTTATTTCTTGGTCAGTGTAGCTAAAGGTTTGTCAAGTTTATTTTTTTTCAAGAACCAACTTTTGGGTTTGTTAACATTCTTTATTGTTTTTCTATTCTCTATTTTTAAAATTTTTTTCCCCTGTAATTTTTTTTTTTTTTTTTTTTTTTGAGACTGAGTCCTGCTATGTTGCCCAGGCTGGTCTTGAACTGGGCTCACATGATCCTCAGCCCCTCAAGCAGCTCTCTAATCTTTATTATTTCCTTTTTTCTGCTTGTTTTGGGTTTAGTTTGTTCTTTTTTCCATTTTTTAAAAGATGGAAGATTAAGTTATTGATTGGACATCTTTTCTTTTTCATTTAAAAAAATTAGGAGTTTCTAGTTATAAATGTCCCTCGAAGCACTGTTTTAGCTGCATGCCATAAGTTTGGTAAGTTGAGTTTTCTTTTATCTCAAAGTATTTTCTAGTTTTCATTGGGATGTCTTTGACTCATTGGTTATATAGGAGTGTGTTGTTTAATTTCCGTGTATTTGTGAATTTCATAAATTTTCATCTATTAAGGATTTCTAATTTTATTTCATTATGGGCAGAGAACAAAGTTGGTATGATTTTAATTATTTTGAATTTATTGAGACTTATTTTATGGCCAAATATATGGTCTATCCTGGAGAATGTTTCATGTGCACTTGAAAAGAATGTGTATTTCTGGCTGGGCGCAGTGGCTCACACCTGTAATCCCAGCACTTTGGGGGGCTGAGGCAGGTGGATCACTTCAGGTCAGGAGTTTGAAACCAGTCTGGCCAACATGGTGAAACTCTGTCTCTACTAAAAATTATCCAGAGATGGTGGTGCATGCCTGTAGTCTCAGCTATTTGAGAGGCTGAGGCATGAGAATTGCTTGAACCTGGGAGGCGGAGGCTGCAGTGAGCTGGGATCGGACTACTGCATTCTAGCCTGGGTGACAGAGTGAGACTCCATCTCAAAAAAAAAAAGAAGGTGTATACCTTTATAGTTGAATGGAGTGTTCTACAGATGTACGTAAGGTTGAGCTGGTGGATAATGTTGTTCAGGTCTTCTACTTACTTGTTGATTTTTTGTCTAGTTGTAAACAATTTCAATTTGTTTTTGTATAGTGACCTTAGATCCTGCAACCTTGCTAAATTCACTTATTAGTTTTAGTAAAATGTTTTTGAAATTCCTTTGAGTTTTCTACATACAGATCATGTCATCTAGAATTAAAAAGAGTTTTATTTCTCCTTTTGCATTCTGTATGCCTTTTATTTCTTTTTCTTGCCTTATTGTACTGGCTAGGACCTCCAGAACAAATATAAGTGACAATAGAATGGACAGTCTTGCTTTATTTCTGTTCTTAGCTAGAAAGCATTGAGGCTTTCAACATTGAGTAAGATGTTAGCTGTAGGTGTTTTGTAGGTGCCTTTAATGAAGTTGAGGAAGTTTACTTCTACTATTAGTTTTCTGAGAGTTTTTTTTTTTTTAATCATGAAAAGGTGTTGAATTTTGTCCAATTATTTTTGCATCAATTTTTAAAATTTCATTGTATGGTTCTTGCATCTATTAAAATTACCATGTGATTTTTTCTACATTATTCTATTATTATTGTGAATTATATTGATTAACTTTTCAAATGCTGCATTAACCTTGCATTCCTGAGATTAACCCCTCTTAGTCATTAAATATTATTCTTTTTATATTGATTCTCCTTGTTAATTATTTGTTGAGGATTTTTGTGTCCATGCTTAAGAGGGAGACTGTTCTGTAGTTCCCTTTTCCTATGATGTCTTTGGTTTTGAATCAGGATATTTGGAGAGTCACAGGCAGTTATAGCCACACATAGACAAACACATGGAGCATCACACACAGTCACACACATTCACACACATTCACACACACACATTCACACACAAGCACACACATTCACATACAGGTGCATGCATTTACACACAGGCACACACATTCACATGTACACTCACACATTCACACGCAGGCATACACATCACATGTATTCACATGCAGGCACACACATTCACGTGCAGGAACACACATTCACACGCAGGACCACACATTCACAGGGAGGCTCACACAGGCACACACAGAGGCACACACATTCACACACAGGCACACAGGTTCACATACAGGCACATACGTTCACATGCAGATTCACATATTCACATGGTTTCATACACAGGAACACATATTTGCATATATTTACACATAGGCACATTCACATACAGGCAGACACATTCACATGCAGGCTCACACAGGCACACACACAGGCACACACAGACACATTCACATGCAGGCTCACAGGTACACACACAGGCACACACAGGCACACACAGGCAGACACATTCACATGCAGGCTCACATAGGCACACACACGTTTATACACAGGCACAGACACACATGCATTCAGACACAGGCTCACACACATTCACACACAGGCTCACACATATTCACACACAGGCTCACATAGACACCCTCGAGGATGCTTTAGTCCCACGTGGAGTCAGGAGCTTGGATTCACTGAGGACCCTGCTGTGGTCTACATCTGTGTTCATTTCTCAGCTGGGACAATGTGGGGTGCTCCTTGGAAGCCATCTGTTTTTCCTACTCTGAGAAGAGCCCTACCCCTGTTACAAATCCTTCACGACCATGATTTCTGCCGCTTCCCAGGAGTCATCGGGGTGCAGGAAGCCTGCCTTCTGGCAGTGCCTTTCTGTGACCCTGTCCCTGTTCTGTGGATAAGGACACGGCTTTCCAGGGGTGGGGCTGTGCATTCCAGGGCCCTTGTCCTGTCCAGCCACCCCTCCCTCCCACAGCATCCCCACCTGGCCCCACGTGGCATTGGCTCCGACCCCCAGCGCCTTTCTTGGTGGCAGGCGTGAGCTGCACAATCTTGTGGTGATGGAACGCCGGGCTGGGGCCAGCCTTGGTGAGAGCCCATGAGAGCTGGCACCAAGGGGCCCTCGCCATGGGATGCCCTGCAGGCTCCTGGGACCGTGTCCCTCCTGCAGCTGTTCCAGCCCCACAGAGTGTGTGTGATGCAGCGTATACGTCCCGCAGTTCCTCGAGGCCTGGCGAGTCACAGCCTGCCCTGTGTTGATTTTGCTGCTCAGCGAGGCGTGTGGGCAGATAGTGTCACAGTTATCAGGAGGCAGAGAACCCCAGGCAGAAGCGGGTCTTGGGGAGGCTAGACAGAGCCCCCAACCTGGAAGCTGTGGCTTGCTGGCCTGAGATCCTGGACCTCAGCCCCGGGCACCTCAGCGGTGGAAGCCTGTTTCTCCACCATCAAAGGACCATGTTTTGTGAGTGCTTGCAAGGCTTAGGGTTAGGGTTAGGGATCTTCACGAATGACTCTCTATGGGCTTTCTCCAGGGACAGGGACCCTTCCAGGTGGGAAGGGGATGGTGGTGCTGTCTGGGGAAGTGGGTGAGGGGACCACAGTCTGAGGTCCAAATTCCAAAGGGATCACCTCTTAGACCCCTTCTTTCTTCATTCCTTCATTAATTTTTTTCTTCCTCCTTACCTCCCTATACATTTTTTTTTTGGTGCTACTGGGCCTGGGGGCGGGAGCTGCCTCCCGGGATTGGGGCAGCCTTGGAAGATGGGGCTTCCAGTGAGAGCCTGGAGGGGGTGCTGGGAGGAGGGTCCCAGTGTGCTGTAGTCCCAGTCCTGGGGTCATGGGGGGCCCTTGCGCACCAGGGACCCCGGTGCCTCTGTGCAAGGGATGGCTCTGGGGCCCTGTACCGATGGAGGACTCTGTGTTTACCTAATGTGGGGGTGCATGGGGGTTGGCAAACAGCCCTTGACTGCTGGCGGAGGCTGTTGGCTCGGCTGGCGTCCAGAGGCCCCTCAGCCCTGCATACCTTCCTCCCGGGCTCCAGTCCCGCCACCCCCACCTTCTTGAACACTGACCTGCAGCGACCCTGAACAAAAGGAAATCCCTAAAGCTAACGTCCATGGGGGCTGGTAGGAAGTGAGCAACAGTGGGGGTGGGGTCAGAGCCCTCGGAAGCAGGGAGTCATGCTGGGGTGGGAGCGTCCCCTTGCCCGCCCCAAGCCCAAGGGGAAATACCTGAGTGAGCCCTGGCCCGTAGGAGGCCTGTGAGGAATGTTCTGAAAATCCTAGTTTGAGTGAGTGGGGCCCTCATCCCAGGCGGGGTCTAGGGCCAGAGACAGAAAGGCTTGTCTGAGGACACACTGGGAGCCAGCCTGTCTTTGCACACCCCCAGACCTCACCCCAACCTGGATTTCCAAGCCAGACCCCCAAGACTCTGGCCCTGAGCAGGTGGGAGAGGGGAGGGGCAGGCAGACATGGTGTCAGCTAGGGGGAGTTGGGGGGGGTCGGTCCCACATCCAGAGGACAGATTCATGACAACCTGAAAAACACCCTCTGGTAAAAGCAGCCCAAATCGTCTCATGTGCTTCAGAAATTCTGGCATTTTCCCCCTCAAAATCTGTCCTAGTTATGCTTGAGATCTCCTGACCCCAGAATACTTTTATTTATGACAGAAAATTCATCTCCATGGCAACGCCTTAGGAAGCTGCAGCCTCGAGATTATAACTTCCCAAGCAATGAAGACAATAAACGGATTTTTCACAAAACGGCTAAGAGCGACTCTGGCGAGAACCGGCCCCTCTGCAGTCTGGGGATGGGGGTTTGGAGTTGGGAGGGGTGAGGGGACAGAAGGAGGGCCTAGGGCTGAAGTAAAGCCCACCACTGTGGTGGGTCCGAGGGAGGAAGCCTCACATTGTCTGTGTTCCAGCTTTTAAAGAGAAGTGCACTTAACCCCTTCATCAAATCAAACATGACCCTGGGTTGCCCCAGAGGCCCTGAGTGAGCATCCCGACATCAGGCCCGGCGGGCACCTGCATACTGCAGTGTCTGAGCCTCCCAGCCACCTCCAAAGCACACCTTTGTGCCTCGTCCTCCCTGCCTGAGAAACTGGCATGAGGCATGGAAGAGGTCGCCTTGTCCCGGGGAACCACAGGAGCCTCTCTTTGGCAACCCTTAGGGATCCAAGGCTGGAAATCCTTCTACAGATGGCTTGGAGGAGCTTTCCAGACTTAGCCCAAATCCCACGGTGAGGAGGCAAGTACCGGCGAGTTCCAGCAGAGATACTTCCTCAAATCAGATGGTGCCTATTGCAGGGGCCTCAGTTGGACAAGGTGGAGCCATCCCTCGGGTCCTAGATCCTCTCATCCATCCCTCCACTCATCCATCATCTTCCATCCATCCATCCAACCATCAACCTATCCTACGATCCACTCACTCACCCATCCATCCATCCATCCCTCCCTCCAGTCAGTCATGTGTCCAACCATCATTCATCTATCATCTATCCATCCATCCAACTATCCACCCATTCATCCATTTACCCATCCATCCATTCACACATCCATCCACCCATCCATTCATCCATCTATCCATGAATCCATCCAACCATCTATCATTCATCCAACTATCCACCCACCTACCCATCCACCTATCTGTCCAACCTTCTATCACTCATCCAACTATCTGCTCATTCACCCATGCATCCATCCATCCAACTATCCACTCACCCACCTACCCATACATCCACCCATCACTACCCACCCTTTCACCTTCCATCCAATCATCCATTCATTCATTCATCTATCCAACAATCTATCACCCATCCTACTATCCACCCACTCACCTACCCATCCACCCATCCATTTATCCAACCATCCATCTATCCAGCCATCTAGCATTCATCCAACCATCCACCAGTCCATCCATCCATCCATCCATCCATCCAACTATCCTTCATCTAACCATCCATCCATCTGTCCATTCATCTTTCCAACTTAAGCTCCTGAATGCCTAACAGGGACCTGTCACTCTGCCAGACACCATGAAATTCTTGCCTTCCTGGAGCTAACCATTCAGAGGAAAAGTCAGGCATTAATCATACATGCAAATGAACATAATTGTAGACTGAAGTAAGCGCATGAAGGAAAATGACAGCAATGACTAGGACTGCTTGGGGGCAGACGGTATGTTAAATGCTTTATGTTTTAATTCTCACAGCCAGCCATGGGTGGGTGCTGCCAAAGACCTATGCTTCATAGATGGAGAAGTTGGGGCATAGGTTCAGGAAGAATCTTACACCAAATCTTGTAAGTGGAGGAGTCAGAATGTCAACTTGGTCCTTCTGAGTGTTTAATCTGTAGGCTATTCTGCCTCTCAGGTGGGTGGGGAGAGTCCCTAAGGACCCCTGGTCTGGTCTAGTGGGATCTCGGGGGACTCTTGGGTTGTTGAACCCAAGAACCAGCAAGGGATGTCGGTGACACACAGAGAAGGTGAGCCGGCAGAAGGACCAGCGTGTAGGCAGTCCTCGTTCAAGGCAGGCGGGCTCTAAGAAGCAGGACTGGCCCTAGCGGTGGGGAGCGAGGGAAGGAAGGAGGGTGGGGAGGGGAGGAGGGCTGCCCTCTGTCCTGCCCCCGCAGAGGCACCAAGCCCTGCAGATGAGCTGCGCATGAGAAGGAGGAGGGAGAGATTACTAAGAGCGGTTCACTGTCAGTGTCCAAACCTTTAACAGTTAGACAGAGTCGGTCTTCAGAGGAGAGCCATTGTCTGGAGGCGGCGTTCCTGGGCCCCGGCTGCTCTTCAGAGCCTGTTGGAGGCAATTAATTAGCGGGACCGGGTGCCTGCGTCCTGCCAGGCTCGCCCCGCCTCGGCCTTCCTCCTCACTCATTTCTGGAGCTCCTGTAGCTCCAGGGAACCTGTCCCCAGTTGGCGGGTCTGAGATCCGCAGTGCTCACACATAAACTGTGGTGCCCTCTGACCTGGTCTTTCTGTGAGAGCCCATGGCCTGAGAAGAGAGGAAGGAAGGTGCCCAGCTTTGGAGAGGGGCCGTTTTCTTTGCAGGCTTCCCAGAGCCCTGGCTGGCTGCCTCCTCTCCCAGGTTCTACCTGGACTCCTCCCTGCCCTCCTAGGGGCTCTGACTGGCCCTCCTTTCCTGTCAATCAGACGACAGTGACCTGGCCTGCACCTGACACTTCCTCCACTTTCCCGGGGTCTGGGCACGGGCTCCGCAGCAGCCCTGGATTTGATCTGAAGCCAGGAGTCTGGGCAGAGAGTGCTTGCTTGGGATGAGGTGTTCAGGGCCTGGAGGGGACAGGGTGGGCTCAGCCTGGGATCTCTTTGGGAGACTGGAAGCTAGAGAGCCCTGAGGGGCAGATGCGCACATAGGGAGATAACAGCTTGCGATCAGCAGGCACTCGGGCGGCGGGTGCACCTCCTGTCCTCTCTGGGGTGGGGGTGGGGGCACCGGAGGTCCTGTCCCCCATGATGCCCACCCTGCTCCTCAGCCTGCGCTCCTGGCACTGCCTGCCTGAGCTGCCCCTGTCTCAGCTCCCAGGGCTCTCAGCCCGTCTCTGTCATTGCCCCCACCACAAGCCCTTCCTTTGGAGAAGTACCTGTCAGTGCGGGTCTAGGACTGGGACCTCCTGGGGCTCCTTTTTGGGTTACCTGGGTGATTGCGCCCCAAACATTGTTTCTGAGGGAGAGAGTTTCTCTATCTATCTGCTTAGGACGGCAGGGGAGCACATGGAAAGGTGTTTCACACCAGTTGCCGTTAGGAGGACATAAAGCAAAGCTACAATCAGGCAGCACTACGCGGCTGTCAGAATAAAAAGTACTGACGTACCAATCCCTCCTCCCCTTCCCTCCTCCCTCCTCCCTCC
>PVKV010039043.1:0-13378 GCA_004027835.1 Alouatta palliata | reverse complement strand
GTTGGTTTTATAGGTTTGGGAAGTTTTTTGGGGGGTGGGGGGTATTGTAGAGTAAGTTCAGTTATAGTGGTGGAGGGTAGGGGCAAAGAGTATACATGACCACAAATTCAGTTACAATGGCAGGATTGGGTGAGAGGTATTTACATTATCATAAGAACAGTTAAGATGGCAGGGTTGGGTGAGGGGCTTGTCTGGGAAGCGATCAGGGACAATGGCGAATGCAGGCAGGGGGTGGGAGACATAAGCAGAAGCAAGCAGGACTTCAGACTTTCAGGCTCCAGGCTTGCATATGGAGACCTGACATAATGTTCCTGAATGGTAAAGTTTCTCTCTATCTAATTCTTGGATTTTGTTATGCATAGGATATGTATATGCACAGACACACACACACACACACACACACACACACGTGAAAAATTGGAAGTTGAAGAAATTAAAAAGATATAGTTTTGGTGACCTTCTATAGAGTAGCTTTTCCACTTTAAATATCTATAAAGTTTAACAGAGAAAAAAATAAATACACATTAGTGATGATAGTGCATATATGTAGTTCGAAAGCCCTGAAAAAAAAAGTATAGCTTATATACACACCAATTATATTAACTTATTTAGTTTATTTAAAAATTTCTTTCACTTTATTTTGAAGGAAGCCAATTAAGAAAAAGAATAAAAATAGTAAATTAATAGTAAGTAAACCTGGTTCCTAGTCCTTACTATGTATTAGTCTGTTTTCATGCTGCTGATAAAGAAATACCTGAGACTGGGCAATTTACACAAGAAAAATATTTAATTAACTTAAAGTTTCACAAGGCCGAGGAGGCCTCACAATTATGGCAAAAGGTGTGAGAAAAGAGTTTGTCTTAGCGGCAGACAAGAGAAGAGAGTTTGTGCACGGAAACTCCCCTTATGAAACCAGCAGATCTTATGAGACTTATTTATTATCATGAGAACAGCATGGGAAAGGCCTGCCCCATGATTCAATTACCTCCCGCCAGTCTCTCCTAGAACATGTGGAAATTCAAAATGAGATTTAGGTGGGAACACAGCCGAACCATATTATTCTGCCCTAGCCCCTCTCAAATCTTATGTCCTCACATTTCAAATCCAATCATGCCTTCCCAACAGTCCCCCAAGTCTTAACTCATTTCAGCATTAACGGAAAAGTCCACAGTCCAAAGTCTCATCTGAGACAAGGCAAGTCCCTTCCACCTATGAGCCTGTGAAATCAAAAGCAAGTTAGTTACTTCCTAGATACAATGGGAGTAAAGGCGTTGGGTAAATACTGCTGTTCCAAATGGGAGAAACTGACCAAAACAAAGGGGTAACAGGTTCCATGCAAGTTCAAAATCCAGTGGGACAAATCTTAAAGCTCCAAATGATATTTGACTCCATGTCTTATATCCTGTTCCTGCTCTTGCAAGAGGTGGGTTCCCATGGCCTTGGGCAGCTCTGCGTCTGTGGCTTTGCAGGATCTAACCTCCCTCCCAGCTGCTTTCATGGGCTGGTGTTGAGTGTTTGTGGCTTTTTCAGGTGCACCATGCAAGTGAGCTACCATCCTGGCGTCTGGTGAAAGACAGAGGATAGCAGGATGATTACCAGAGACTTAGAAGGGTAGTGAGAGGATGGAAGAAAAGTTGGGATGGTTAATCATTACAGAAATAGTTACAAAGAATAAGTATGATCTAGTATTTGATAGCACAGCAGAGTGACTATAATCAAAAATAATTTAGTTACGCAGTTTAACGTAACTAAAAGAGTATAATTTGATTGTTTATAACACAAAGAATAAATGCTTGAGGTGATGGATACTCCATTTAGCCTCATGGGATTGTTACACATTGTTTACCTGTATCAAAATAGCTCATATACAGCTATTTTTTACTCACAAACATTAAAAATAGTTTTAAATAAAACTCAATGGGAGTTTTTCACAAATGATTATTTTACAAAAATAAAAACTAAATGCATTGTACTATGAAGCATACATGAATAAAAATATTTTCTAAATATATAAATTATTTGGAACCCAATAAATATAATGCCACCATGTAAAGTAGATTTTTTTTTAAAAGTCAGAAAATAAATTATACAACTGCTATTCAAAACATTGGATCTTTAATAATTGCATACGGCCAAACTATTTGTGATCACTCTTTTGAATGTATGACAGACATGACATTCTGTTTATTGCTAAATATAACAATTCATATTATGTATTATAAAGGCTTGTTAAAATGTTTCTGGAGTTTTAGTAGGAAAAAATAAATAACTGCAATGTTGGTTGGTAATCTGCCATGTTCTTCAATTTTTTAAAATTAATGACTACAAAATTAAAATTATTTTCGCCCACAAGCTTAGTTTATTGTATGCCAAATTGGTAAATTCAGAATCCTAATAAACAACACAGAACCAAAAATGTGAAATAAAAACAATAATTCTCAGAAAATATCATTCAAATTTAATTAAACCAATTTATTTCCAGCTTTTATTTTTTCTACTTTGTAGTATTCTTTCACTCTGCCACTTCTGAAATCAGTCTAGAGGATAGATTACTGACAGATTTTCCATAATCCCATCAAGATTACTTTGAATTATTTGCAAAGTGTTTTTTCTAGCCAGTTTTTTATTCACTTCTCTCTCTAAAAAGTAGAAACTTGAAAGTAATCTGCTAAGGAGTCTTGTAGGAATGCTCACAAATCTCAGGCAGATAAATTACATTAAGTCACTGCCTCTACATAATCCTAAAGACACTGGTCCCTAAGAAAGTGTGTCTGGCAACAAAGTTGCCAGACAGTCTACAATGCAAAGCAATTTTTAGTCCACTGGCCAAGAGGATTTAGTTCCACTGGCTTTGAGTTGGTGCAAAAGAGCTCCAGCTGGCACATGTAGTGAAAAAGGAATGAAAGGTTTGTTGTTGTTGTTTGTTTTTTTCTCTATTACAGAATATGACAGAAAATGGAAAGCAATTTTTTAAACCATGTATTCCGTGTGTGTGTGTGTATGTGCACATGTATGTGTGTGTGTATGTGTAAAGACTTTATTTCTGTGATCTATACTTGAAAAGAAAGAAAGAAAATACTACTGACTACTTATCCATGAACATCCATCTTAATTCTTATGTCAGGAAATTTAAAAATCCCTAGAATTAATTTCTAGTTGATTTCAAATAAAATATCAATCACTTACTAGATTAAAAATTATTGGGCACCCCTAATGCTAAAATGACATAAGGAGAATTACTCTGGCTAATCATCTTTAGAATTAGAAGATTTTTAAACTTTTCATGACTTCTTTCCCTTTGTTCTTGTAGTTAAAACTCATTTTGTTCACACATCCTGCATTTTTTTCTCATTTCACAAAAGGTCATCTGAACATCAGTTTCTAAAAATAATTTTTAGTATGCCTGGCTTAATATTGATCAGGTTATTGAAATAAGGAGATCTCACAATCACTTATCCCTCATGAAAATAAATGGTTGTTTATACATGTATTTCTCTTTGATGACTCCGTAAGTTTCTCGAGAGTGAGGCTAATTATCAACCATTTTTGTAACACCATTATCAAACATGACTTTCCACATATAACAAGTACTTTATAAATGTAGAAATAATAAATGAATAAATCAATACATTAACATTCATAGAAAGTTACATAGAAAATTCTGTAAGTAAAGTAGAAATATGCCATTAAACATCATGAATAATTAGTCTAAATTTGAGAGTGTTTTCCCTATTAATTTAAAATAGAAATATTTTAATTGAATGATGTCTCTAATTAGGCAATATTTTTCTTTAAGGTTTGAATCAGAAGTTATACTTTGAAAGTCATTTTTTGGTAAGTCTTCGTAGGGTAGCAAAAAACGACTTTTGGCCAGTCCCGCGGACTCAAACCTGTAATCACAGCACTTTGCAAGGCTGAGATGGGAGAATTGCTTGAGCTGAGGCATTTCAGACCAGCCTAGGAAACATAGCACAACCCCATCTTTATTAGGCACAATGACTTTTCTTCACCCTTCTAGTTCCTTTGGCTAAACTATGAATTAAATTGACATAACAGGAGAAAAAAAGCATGTTTAATTACGTATATCTGCATGGAAGTCCAACAGAATACGAGACTCAAAGAAGGATAGGATCACTGATGCTTATATAGCATCCTGAGCTACAGAGAAGTATAGGGGCTTGGTGATTCTGGATGGTGGTGGCAACAAGTTATGGGAGGATAAGGAAAGAAAATGCATGGTGAATAAGGGTTGTCTTGTTATGTGAATAAAAAGTCTCTCAGGTAGTAAAACCTTTTTTGAAGCAGTTCTCAGAAGAATAAGTGAGAGTCTGTTTGAGCCTGAAGCCACAGCAGTCTTCTCTCCTTTGATACAAATTTATCTTCCCAGTTGACAATATTTCTGTGGAGGGAATTCATGACAATCAAGTTCTTTTTAGAAGATTCATCTTTAAGCAGATAAGCGGAGCTCTGAGAAAGCCTCTGCCAGCATTACCTGTTCCCCAAGTGACCTTAGATCAAAGTAATAAACATATCAAATCACCATATTTTATGGTGGCATTTTCTGAATTTCTTAATTTTTATTATTCTCAATTCATTAGCCATGGTTTAGG
The DNA here is from genome assembly GCA_004027835.1 of Alouatta palliata. Lineage (NCBI taxonomy): Eukaryota > Metazoa > Chordata > Mammalia > Primates > Atelidae > Alouatta > Alouatta palliata. Next base: position 8,768 of record PVKV010039043.1, on the reverse strand, counting down.
ATATAGAAATTACTAAATTTAATAGGTAATTTAAAACGTAATTGTATTGATATTTTCTTTCAGAAACATTTTTAGAAGATTAGTAACAAAGAAAGATGACCAGTTTTAATTTTAAGTCTTTTTTTTTTTCCTACCTACCATCCCATGTAAAGAGAATGAGTAAACAAATGGCCTGAAGCCTGGCGACCATAGGCTAGCATTAGTAAACTTTTATAATCTGAAAATGATTTACCATTATATCTATTTGCTTATTATACTTCAAATTATCTCCCTTTTACTAAGGATAATATAATGTTTTCCAAAATATAGGTTGCAGATCACTTTATGGCTAAGGAGACAATAAAAAGGGATATAAATTTGATTAGTAAATTATGGATATTTTTCTTTTCCTGAATGCACATTTCAAATATTTAGATACGGGAAAATAAGCACTCATATTATTTAAAGTATAAACATTAATAAATTAGCAAATCACTCGGCTGTCTTAACATAATTTTAGAAAAAAATATAGAAAATATGTATTATGTAAAATGTATTACAATTAACCTTTTAAGAACATTAAATAATACCAAAAGTTATTTTTAATCACTGTATAAGAACACATTCAACAAATTTGTAGTAGCAAAGAGAAATTATTAATATTAGTTTATTTCAAATTCTGTAGTCATGACTACCTCTGCTTGAGTTGAATTTGATGTGCAAAAATTTACAATTTTAAAATATCCATTACTTATTTATTTATGAATGTTATTGTGAGTGGCCTATATAGTGTAGTGTTTGTTCATACGTGATTAGAGACATATCTTAGGGCACATCTGACAGATCAAAATTCATGAAGTTTATATACTTTGATGGAAATTTCAATATATTTGAAACTATATTTAACTTCATTAAATCTATTTTTAATGTATACTTTATGTATTTTTTGTGATAGCAAATGCAATTCAGAAGGCTTTTTTAACATTGGCATTGATAAAAGAGTTGTTATAAACTTCAATTTGAATTGTGTTAATTTGTCTACATTCATACATATGTTCCATTACCTACCTGTTAATTCAAATTCATTTACTCAGTAAGTCAGCACTTTTTCTGGGCACCAAACTAGGTACTAGAGATATAAAGATGAATAATATTTTTTTTTTTCCAGAAGCTTACTGCTTAGCATGGGAGATGTTGGAATAAATAAAACATGAAGGATGTTACGAGAATGCTGTGAAAGCTCAGAAGAATGAGAGTCCGAGAATGGTCCTATAAAAATTGTATTCAATCTGGTTCTTAAATAATAAGTTGGAAAGTTTTATGTTTAAAAAAGTTGGTGAAAGTAAAATTTTATGAAAAAGAAAGGGCATGTGCAAAGGCCCTAGATATTTAGGTCAAAAACTTCAAAGGACAATTAAAATTGCTTTATAGTTGCATCATAAAATGACCAATTTTATTAGTTAATTAAATGTGAGGCTTTAGAGTTAAGAGAATTTGACTTTGGTTCTGTAATTTTTAATTTAAAAGACTAAGGAGATTATGATAAAGTTAACTCTTTTAAAACGGATAAAGAATGGGGAAAATAGGGCGTTTTGTTTTCCACATAATTAGTTTTTCAAATTTGAAAACAGTGAAGTGGCAATGTCCAGAGAGTCTTTGAAAAGATGGAACTGTAAATAGTTTTTGCCTATTAGGAAAAACAAGTTGATTTGGAACTGAAAGCAGGTCCAGTAACACAGTGCTGTCTAATTAACAAGAGAGAGGTCTTGTACAAAGAAAGTGACTTTTACTCCAAAGGTAGTTTAGGGGAAGAAGTACAGATCTCTTGCCTTTAAGGATAGCACTTCACGTTTGAAGCAGAATGTGGAACTTTTTAAAAGGAAGGAGAGGAAGGGAGCAAGGGTGGGGAATCTGCATGCTACTTTGGTGTATTAGGTCCTGGCCAGTCAAGTTGGCAATCTCATGAGCAGTAACATGTTGTAAAGGTGGTCAAAATCTCTCCAGAGGAGAGTAGCAGGCATGCTTTTGACTGTCATCTTTTGAGGCAATCTTCTGGTGGGTGAGAGTTCTACAGAACACATCATTGTTGTAAAAATTGATTCTAATCTCTCAAAGCAACATCCTGGTGGGTAGGAGTTTCATGTTGGAGCACATAGATGAACTTGCCCTGTGCAGAGTGTCTGGTGAAGAGAAAGTAAAATATTATATTTGCACATATAAAGGACTAAGTAGAAAGATTTAGCCCTTTAGAACAGTGAGAATAAAGAAACGAGAAAATATCAAAAAAAAAAAGTAACACATTTTCTATTTCATAGAAAAATGAAGTTAATAAGGTAGATTTTTTTGTTGGTTTCTGACAAACACTGGAGAAGTATTGTGCCAGCAAACAGGAGCAGGGTTTCTCAACCTCAACACTTTAAAAATTTTGGAGCAGGTAATTCTTTATTGTGGAGGGGGGAGCGCTATCCTTTGAATAGGAAGACATTTATCAGCCTCACTGACCTTAACACACTAGAAGCCAGTAGCACTGGGCTCAAAGTTAAAAAAAAAAATCAAACTCCAAAAATTCCCAAATACCTCCTGGATATTGTGGGGTTGGTATGGGGAAGAAGCAAAATTATTCCCAGTTGTGAAACACTGCTCTAGAAAGATGACCATTCTCTAGCATAAGGGAGATAAGTTTAACACTTACTGTAAGACAGGCTATAATTAATTTTTGGATATACAAAGGAGATGGGAATCTGTGGGACTTTATAGGAATCTGGGAATCTGTGTGACTCATGGACATGTTTCAAACACAAGCAGGTTTTATACTTGATCACAATAAAACAAAACATACATACATATTATAGGTATATATATGTAAACATAGATATTTGAAATTTAGGAAATTAATGGACCATGGAAGGCAAAGGAGAAAAAAGATGGTGACAAGAGTAATATATTGTCAGATTCCAAATAAAAAGTTATCAGAACTATAAAATTTTAGTATGTCAATAAATACGCATCATAAATTTGGAAAAATGAAGCAAACACTGTTTGAGAAGTCACGTACTGTGTAGAACTTCCAGTCTCGATAACATAGCATAGCTCCACTCATCCTCCTCCCCCTGCTGAATACAACTGGAAACCCTGGAAGTAACAGAAGAGACAAACAAAGAACTCTGAAAGATGGTAAGAGAAGTGTGAACTTGTTTGGGACCTAAGAACTGGAAGAACATAGGGGCAGGGTTTCTTATGTTACCCCTCTTCAAAACCAACTGAAGAGAAACATACAGGCCAGCATTCCCTGACATCAAACCAAACAAGAGAGGACAGGTAGGCTAACTTCTCCCCTGGACTGAATGGGAGACCAAACAAGAAAGCCAGACTGCAGCACCCACAAGTAGGATCAATAGGGACAATAAGCTGCCAGGGAAATGCCCTCCTTTCTCATTGTAGTCCTCATCATTACCATTGTGCCTGAGACATTTTACCCCTACTTAGGGGTACCGAGACAGAGACAGGCTTATAGAACTGACAAAGGGGATAAGAGGATGCTGTCTCAACAAGCCACCCCTGCTCAGAAGTGGTTTCTGTTCCACGCAAAAGGAATCCCCAAATAACAAACACTCAGACAGGGAAGCACTCTTCTGCAGTTTGGGCTGGAGGCTTCCTTCCCCCACCCACGAAGAGGTACCAGACTACCCTGTCTGATTAGTCTGCTTTAGTCTGTCAGGCAGCATCCGCAAAGAACAACCGGAAGCCTCAGCAACACCAGATAATTCAAGCAGAATAAAGGAACATCATAAAGGCTCCCAAAATTTGACTTCCAATAGAATCACAACACACAGAAGTAGGCCAAACAATCCAGTTAGGAAACGGGCCAAACACACAGATAAACATTTTACCAAAAAGGTTATATAGAAGACAGATACACATGTGAAAATACATTCAACAAAAACATAACTTAGTTGGCAACATAGGTCAATTAGAACAGTCAAATGGATGACTGAATTATTATGTTGAAAACAGTATTTTTATTTTAACTGTCAAGGCAGGGTGGAAGAAAAAACATATCTGGATGAAGAGTCTGAAGACCTAGTTTTTGTTTCAGTTTTACCATTTGTTAGTTGCATAATTTGGGTGTTCAATACATTTTTGTTGAATTAAACTAGGGTAAATTACATTCTCGTAAGTTGTTTCTTTATTTGTAAAGTAAATGTAACAGAGTGCTGCAAGGTACTACAGTTGATACTGAACCGAATTTTTTTTTTAAAGTTACCCGCTAGTAGTGAGGAAAAAATGCTATTGTAAAAATGCCTGCAAATATTTTTTCTGTGGATATAAAGGCAAAATACTCTCAGTGGTAGAGTGCTGTCCCTTGAAATGGAGAATCACTTACTGCATCTTTGATTTGTACCAAACTAAATCTAGATGATAGTATGACATGGGAAAATAAGGCTAAATTGCTTTGCATAATAATATTGCAATTTTGAAAATTAGTTTAACTTTCTTTGAAATTTATAGTTGTAGAGAGCAGGACTTGAGGCGGGGGGAGACATGCTCAAGGGTATTCACAAGAGACAAAGGTGAGGTAGCTAAGGTTGTTAGATCTGCAGACTCTCAGAAAGGTCCATTCAGTTTTAAGTTTCTGTGTGTCATGATTCCATTCCATTACAACAAAGACTTTAGTAAAAATCCCATTTAAAACTACAAATAGATCTTGATCTTTGCTGTAGAAAATTGAGGGGATCATGTCGGCCCACATTTGCAGTGAAGATATAAAAGGAAGAGTCACCGTAGCTTGTGTAAACCAGCTTTCGATGCATAAGTGTGACCTGCACAAGAGTAAAAGTTGACTAGGGTGTCAAGGGACACTCCAGATGAATTTATAGAGTAGCTAAATATTCTGTGGAGAGTCCTATTAGTATTTCTGGAATAAACTCAAGTTAATAGCGAGCAAACAAAGAAACAGCCAAACAAAAAATATCTCTTGAAGTCAAATAGCATAATCCCGGCCTACTTCGTTTGGACATAAAAGAGAAAAGTGGCGTTTTAGGTACTGGGCATTTATGTAACTTGGATATATGAAAACTCCTAGAATTCCTAATCGGATGTATCTTACATAGAGCTTATGTAAGGATCATCATAAATAACATATATATATAAGTACTTTGCACATGGTAGATTACTAAGCAAAGGCAAAAAAATCAATTAACATACTATGCTATAGACAATCAGATTTTTAAATGGTGACTTCTAAATTTTTTAGTAAAATATTTTGTAACATTAAAAGGGAAAATTCAAGATAGATGAATCATTATACACTAAAACGCCCTTGTATTGCAAAGCAGCAAAAAGGGCTAGTTGAAAGGCTAAGAAAAATTGTATTATTCTGTTCTCATGCTGCTAATAAAGCCATACCTCAGACTGGGTAATGGGTAAAGAAAAAAAGGTTTGATGAATTCACAGTTCCACATGCCTGGGGTGGCATCGCAATTATGGCAGAAGGTGAAGGAAGAGCAAAGGGACATCTTACATGGTGGCAGGCAAGAGAAAGCGTGTGCAGGAGAACTCCTCTTTATACAACCATTTGATCTCATGAGACTGCTTCACTATCCGTAGAACAGCACGGGAAAGAACCATCCCCATGAATCAATTACATGCCACCTGGTCCTACCCATCACATGTGCAAATTATGGGAGCTACAATTTAAGATGAGATTTGGGTGGGGACACAGCCAACCATATCAAGAATATACTTGATTAAAGGTGAGTTTGTTCATGATGACTTTTCTCTCTTTTCTAACAGTTTTGACTAATAACCTTTCTTTCACCATCCACCTAAGCATATATTTATGTTTCTTCTTTTGTCTGCTCTTCAGGCCACAAGTACTTTTCAGCTACCTAGAACTCTTTTCTTAAAATTTAATTATACTTTAAGTTCTGGGATACATGTGCAGAATGTGCAAGTTTGTTATATAGTTGTACACCCATCATGGTGGTTTGCTGCATCTATCACCCTGTCATCTACATTAGGTATTTCTCCTAATGCTATCCCACCCCTAGCACACCATCCTCTTACAGGCTCCAGTGTGTGATGTTCCCCTCCCTGTGTCCATGTGTTCTCATTGTTCAACTCCCACTTATGAGTCAGAACATGCAGTGTTTGGTTTTCTGTTCTTGTATCAGTTTGCTGAGAATGATGGTTTCCAGCTTCATCCAAGTCCCTGCAAAGGATATGAACTCATTCTTTTTATGGCTCCATAGTATTCCATGATGTGTATGTGCCACATTCTCTTTATCCAGTTTATCATTGATGGACATTTGGGTTGGTTCTAAGTCTTTGCTATTGTGAACAGTGCTGCAATAAACATATGTGTGCATGCGTCTTTATAACAGAATGATTTATAGTCCTTTGGTGTATACCCAGTAATGGGATTGCTGGATCAAATGATATTTTCTAGTTCTAGATCCTTGAGAACTTGATCCCTAGAACTCTTAATTGGCCAGAGTTAACTCAGCCAAATCAGACTTACCAACTGCATGTTCTTCCTTCTCAGACCTTTTACCCAGATATAGTTCGGATATTTGTCCCTTCCAAGTCTCATGTTAAAATTTAATCCAAAATGTTAAAGGTGGGGCTTAGGGCAAAGTGTTTGTGAAATCAGGGCAGATCCCTCAGGAATTACTTGGTGCCATCCTCATGGTAACGAGTGAGTTCTCAATCTGACAGTTTGTGCAAGGACTGATTGTTGAAAAGATCCTGCACCTCCTCTCCCTTGCTCCCTCTTGCCATGTGACAAGCCTGCTCTTCTTTGCCATAATCGGAAGCTTCCTGAGTCCCTTACCAAAAACAGATGCTGATGCCATGTTATTTGTACTGCCCGCAGAACCATAAGCCAAATAAACCTCTTTGTAAATTTCCTAGCCTCACATATTCTTTTATAGCAATGCAAATGATGTAAAACCTCCCCTCAAGCAGCTTTCTACTTTAATCCACTGACTTTATTTGTAGCTTGATAATCTGATTTAATAAATGCATAAAATATTTATAAAATATTCATAATATGCAACTGATATATAAAATATTTATAATACACAACTATATTCAATTGTAGTTGAAAATAATATTATGTAATATAATTTTATATACAAAGCATTAGGGAAACTAATTTTTTACCTAATAGAGAGGTAGGCTCTTTATTTATCATGATGATGATGATTATTATTTGATAATGATGATTATGAAGATTTTAGAGACAGAGACTCACTTTGTCACCCAGGCTGGAGTTCAGTAGTATGGTTATAGCTCACTACAGCCTTGAACTCCTGAGCTCAAGGAATTCTCTTACCTCAGCCTCTCCAGGATTTGGGACTACAAGCACATGCCACTGCACCTGGCTAATTGATTTTCTTTTTCTTTTTTGTAAAGATGAGCTCTCACTTTCTTGCCCAGGTAGGTCTTGAACTCTTAGCTTCAAATGATTCTCCCCCTTCAACTTCCTTAAAGAGAACTGTGTCACTCTAAATGATTGTGTTTCTCTTGCCAAAATTTCAAATTTTTTTGGAGCAGAAGATGACACGAATAACTTCTTCAAATTATGTCATAAATCCACCAACCCCAGTTCTCTGTAAATACTATGCTTTTATTTTAAAGTCAGCATTTGTCCATATTTTGCTGCTTTCACTGCTGTCTTTACTCTTTTGTCTCAAGTTACATACATTTTTTTCTCACCCTTACTCTCAACTCTTCTCTATGAACTGTAAACGGATTAGTAAAAACAGATGGTGATATTGAAAGCCATTGTCTACTAATTCTTAGAAATATAACCTAATTATCTTGTTCTTTGGGTGATCTTTTTCATTATCGCTCATGACAAAATTAAAGCCTAAATTTAGTCCTTTGGATTCATCTATACTTACCATTTTTGTCATTAAAAGGATCCTTACATCTAATACAGAATACATGCATTCTCAAATCCAATTAAAGCATGCCACCTACATAAATATAATTAGACAACCAGGTAATGTTAATCAGACTTCCACCCTGTTTTTCTCAGACCTTGATAAATACACTGGAGACTACTCTTTGCCATTTCAATCTGTGGAACTTGTTTTCCTTTATAGAACCTCCTCTCAAATGTTCTCAAATCAATATGCCCTAAAACATGAATCCTATTATTAACTTGAATTCTCAGGAAGTGGATACCTGGTAACTGAAAGTAAACTTGCACAATCGCTTTGTTCTCCTGAAATGTTGAAATGCATTTTTTTTTCATGAATTCAGATATTATTACCTAATATTTATTTATTTATTTTTCTTTTTTTTTATATATACTTTTTATTGCATTTTAGGTTTGGGGGTACATGTGAAGAACATGCAGGATTGTTACATAGGTACACACATGGCAGTGTGACTTGCTGCCTTCCTCCCCATCATCTGTATCTGTTATTTCTCCCCATGCTATCCCTCCCCAACTCCCCACCACCTGCTATTCCTCCCCTTTTTCCCTCCGACAGACCCCAGTGTGAGATGCTCCCCTCCCTTTGTCCATGTGTTCTCATTGTTCAACACCCGCCTATGAGTGAGAATATGCGGTGTTTGGTTTTCTGTTCTTGTGTCAGTTTGCTAAGAATGATGGTTTCCAGGTTCATCCATGTCCCTACAAAGGATGCGAACTCATCGTTTTTGATGGCTGCATAATATTCCATGGTGTATATGTGCCACATTTTCCCTGTCCAGTCTATCATCGATGGGCATTTGGGTTGGTTCCAGGTCTTTGCTATTGTAAACTGTGCTGCAAT